>PVKA01046079.1:0-15144 GCA_004027165.1 Ctenomys sociabilis | reverse complement strand
CATGCCCGGCTCAGTTGCCAGCTCAGCGTGCCTCAGCGGCGGGGCCAGCACAGCAGGGTGGGTTGTGGGAGAGGGGGGTGGGGGGTGGGGGGTGGGGTGGGGGTGGTTTGAACTCCCTGACCCTGGCCCTGCCTTTTCCATAAATAGGCCCTTTAATCTGCTGAGCTATTTGGCCTGCCCTATGCCTCTTATTGATAACTGAAAATTCATTTTCTGAGATGGCAGTCAGTAAAACTACACACTAATTCTATGGATAGTATGGGTTAAGTAGATGCCTAGCATTGCCAGCTTAGTGGCCGGGGTCTCTCTCTAAAGGTTTTTTCTGTCCTGAGCAAGGGATAGAAAGAAATTGATCAAGGAATGGGTCTCCCAACATACAGGTGAGTAAGGGCCCTTCATGGAGTGGAGGGGAGGGAGAGGGCAGAAAGACAGCACAGATCACATCTGATTGGTCGCTCCCAGCCGTCTTTAGATCGTTGTGCACTTTCTTACGGAAAGAAAATTGTCCTCCACACTCCTAGTGTTTGTATATGTTGCTTAACTAAGCCAGGAAGGTTGAAGAAATCCTTGTTTCACTGGCTTTTTTTTTTTTTTTTTGGCATGTTCTTGCTATAACTCAACTGCAAAATGGAAATTCTAAAGTTAGATTTTTTTTTTTGCTTGTTTCTAGTTAAGCAGCATATACAAACTTCCTCCCTCCTACTAGTGACAACCAACACCCCTTCCTTTTCTCAGCCCAAAAGGAGCAACAGAATGGGCAGATGCTGACCATTTGATCCTGGATTTAATCAATTTTATCTGAGCAATTGTGCTTGTAATCTTATTGGTTGACTGTAGTTTTGTCCTACCTCATACCCCCTTTGTGAGTTCCCGTGTTTCCCACCTTAGACCCATTTTATGGTTTTGCTCTATAAAATTCCCTAAAAGAGGCAGATTCCTTGGCAACGCACTGGGATCCCCTTCTGTCCCCCTCTTGGACAAAAATTTTCTTTACTCCAACAAATGTATTCTGCTCTTAACTTCCATTGTTCCTAAAATCCATTCTTCAATTTTACAGAACACAAACTCATCCCAGGTATCCCTCAGGTTGAGAGTTTTGTTCCCCTATATCAGTTTTATATAGAGAGAAGCAATCTTGAGTCCAGTTGCTTTGTAATATTTGAGGACCAGGATGTTGCACCTACCTGTATTTATCTGCTAAGGCTCATTGCCTTACAAGGTTGCATAAATCCCCTCATCTAGTGGGATTGTCAGTTCTGCCTCCCTTTTTTTTTTTTTTTTTTTTTTTTGTCTTTTTGAGACAGGATCTCACTATTCAGTTCAGGCTGGCCTTAAGCTCACTTTGTAGCTCAGGCTGGTCTTGAACTCATGACAATCCTCCTGCCTCGGCCTCCCAGAGTGCTGGGATTACAGGCGTGCACCACCACACTCAGCACCTCCCTCATTTTTAACTCATAGCAAAGGTCCCTAAATCTTGAGGCTTACACTAGCCATGACCTGGATAATATGGTGATGATCTATTTCCTTCAATAAACTCCTGCACTACATTAAAACAAAAAAACCAGGCAATGGTAGTGACCGACAAATTTGGGCAATTCTCATCTAACTGTACCAGCTAGGTTACACTTCTCTGACAGCACTGACACTTCAAAGGAAAAAACAGATTCAAAGTCTTTTTTTCTAATTTCCTGGAAACCAGTAGTAATATTGAAAATAGAATGTTCACCTTTCACCTTGAAAGTAATAAAGAGGCAGAGAAGGCAAAGGAAATAGAGTCTATTTTAGTGGTCCACAAGAAACAGTTTGGGGTTATTAGAAATAAGTTAAAAACTTTAAGCAGATAACCCCATCATACAGATGTTGTTTTGTGAGCTTTGCATTTTAAACCATTTACCAAAAATAAGATATTTAAACCCATGACATATCCTACCCACATCTATGGAATATTTATATTTTGCAGTGCATGATGACACCATAGAAAGTCTAATAGCTCAAGGCTCTGTGTGCATTTAGAGTAAGCACTGGTATCGTCACCAGTGGAGCCAGCAGCTGTGTTTCGTGTGGTTTCCTGCACGAGTGTGTGTGGGTTTCTTGTCCTGTTTAATTGAATCATCTGTTTCACCTCCTACCCTGCTGATGGAGGGAGGGCTTGGACCAGGTGAGGAAAATAGGTCAGCTCTGCCCTTTCCTTGTTGCCATGGGCTCTATGGATTTTTTGCAGGCTGACTATCAAAAGGAATTTTTAACCGTTCTGCCTCTGCCTTAATTCTCCAGTGAGCTTGCATCTGGCAGCTACAGCAGCAGCAGTCATTTGAGAACAGAATACTCTTCCAAGGACAGAATTATGGGATTATGATGCTTCTTGGAGTCAGTGTGTCTTCTCTGCCCAGTGCAGTTTTGGACATAAGAGAAAAACAAACTCATAATTTATTAGGTCACAAAAGAGTGAATGTGCCTGGCTACAGCCAAGTGTGGCTGACAGACACAGTTGTGTGTTGCACCATTACTTTAAACCGGAGTGGTGTGTGCCAACGGTCTCCTGTAACGGTCCCTGGCTTTCCTTGTCTCGAGGTATTTGGCAATCCCATTCTGGTTCAGCACTGGGGAATCCTGGCCGCAGTTTCCTTTTTTGCTTACGGAATCTTGAGCTTCCCTGCACTTAAGTGCAGTCCTCTGAAACAGCTGGAGAACCAAGTGTGTAATGCAAATATTTTTAAACTTCTGTGCAAGAAGACATAACGTTATAAATTGTATATAAATATTAAGAGAAACATGAAGGTAGGGGAGCTTCACCACAGAGAACAGGCTTTAAGGGGGCTACGGCCTAAGAGAGAGCTTTCGTCGCTAGACCAGCATAGTGTCATCTCTTATAGGCCAAGGGGTTTTAGAGAGATAGTAACCATTTTGAGTTTGGGTTGGAGGGGGAGCAGGAGTCTGAAAACAGCCTAGAGTGACCACTGCACTCCTAGCAGTGACCTAGGAGCCTTCTGCACTTCTCTTCGGGACTTTTACAGGTACTTGGGGGAGTTCACACACACTGAGAGGCCCCACCAGGTTCCCAGGGAGAATGTCTTACCTATCAGGAAGGGGTGCTTTGTTATTGCAAACAAAAAATATAATTAGACATTAATTTTTTATGTCACAGTCACAATAATACTTTGAAGATGACTACTTCATATAGAAACAGCTTTTTTAAAACTACATTTTATGCCCAGAAAACATACATAATGAACTCACAAGAGTTGGTACATTGGTTAGTTTTGTGAGGTACGATAATAAGTAATTTTATTCATCTTGTTTTGGCTATGTCTCCCAGATATACTTAGGGTGGACTATTTCTAGCATCAGAGAAACATTCTTAAGTTTCAAAGGAGAGGCTCGGATGGGGCCTAGATGTGCCCCCAGAGCCTCATGCAGTCATGGGGTTTGGCACGCTTTTCAGAGGTGGCCGAATCTAGAGTTTGTAATTGATTCATGGTCCAATGCTGGGATTAAGGGTGTGAGTGCCACACCTGCTCTGGTGGGTGGTCTGCATATAAGGGACAGAAAGAGGCTTGTCCCATCTCTGTCTTCTTTTGTTGTTTTTGACGTATGCTGTCACCATGAACTCTTTCTCTGGAATACCACCCTGCCATGAGCCAGCCAATTGTGGGCTCTACAAACTGTGAACTAAATAAAGCTGTTCCCCTTTACCTTTTGATGTTAGGTGTTTTGTTTCAGCAATGAAAGAAAGGTAAGGACAGAGGCTCTCTTACTAGGGGCTCTGATGGGAAACTAGGGACAGGAGGGGATGTGGGTGGGTCTGGGCAGCCTTTTCCTCTGATTCAAAGGCAGTCATGGGCTGCCGGGGGGGATGGCTTCTGGCTCCCCTCCCTCTTTCTGATGATTCAAATGGGCTCTCTTCTTGGTGATCGGCAGAAGAGCTGAGGCAGCTCCAGGGTGGTCAGTGAATGGCTAGAGTCTGCTGTGAGTGAGGCGGGTAGGTTCTTGGGGTTTCTGAGGACAGAGCTCCTAGCCTCCTCAGGCACCTCGGAGGGCTGAGGGAGGAGAAGCAGGAGGAGCCTTCTGGGCTGCTCCAGTTCCTGTGGAGCAAATCCCCACTTCAAGAAAGACAGTTTTGCCGGGCGTGGTGGCGCAGGCCTGTAATCCCAGCACTCGGGAGGCTGAGGCAGGAGCATTGTTGTGAGTTCGAGACCAGCCTGAGCTACAAAGTGAGCTTAAGGCCAGCCTGAACTGCATAGTGAGACCCTGTCTCAAAAAGTCAAAAAAAAAAAAAAAAAAGAAAAGAAAAAAGAAAGACAGTTTCCCAGCTTTGCTCAGCTGTAGCTGCCATCCCGAGAGCAGCTTGTGGATCTGTCCTCTGCTGCCTTGCTGACAGCGATCTCCACCATCTCCCCTCGTTTCTAACCCTACCCAGCCCTGCACACTGCTTCCTTCTGCTCCTCCAGGCTGAGGTCAGGGCAGAGAGACCCTGGCCTTGCCTGCTGAGACCCCTGTGTGGTTACAGCTGCTCCCAAGCCCCGAGGATGGAGGTGGTGGTCTGAGCGTGGTTTGCTGGCCATGATGCTCTGACTTGGTGTCCTGGCTTCTGTCTGCTCGGGACTGTCTTAGTTACTCTTCTCTCATTGCTGGGAAAAATACCCAACACCCAAAATGAAGGAAGGAAAGGTTTATTTAGCTCACAGTTACTGCAGGTTTTAGTCTATACTCGGCTGGCTCCAAGGCAGAGGGCCACATGGCAGAGAGCAGCAGTTCGTGGCGGCCGAACAGCAACAACAAAGAGCAATGGCTGCAGAAAGTCTGTCTCTCTGGCCCAGGCTGGGGGAAGTACTCACATCCATAATCCCAGCAGTACTAAGACCTGTAATGGCAGCCTTGAATCACACGTAATCCCAGTGAATCATGAGTTAATCACAAACTCTAGAAATCCCCACCCTATGACTCCATGAGGCTTTGGGGGGACAACTCGACACAAACCATAACAGGAACTGAGTGCTGCGGCAAGACCCACTAGGCTCAGCTCTGTTTCTGCCATATATTGGCCATGAAATGTGGTTTGTATCCCAGGACAAAGGGGCCTAAAGTTCTGAGACTGTTTTCCTCTGCTATAAAATGGGCCATTTCAACTATAACAGAGTTTTGCAGACAGGCAGGGTGCCAGACACCGAGCTGGAGGCTGGTTCGTACAAAGGAACATCCGCAGTACATACCCCCTCCCACTGCCATCACCAGGGTCTGGAGGGCTGCTGTGACCACACAGAAATGCCACTGCAGACGAAAGGGGCAGGGCCTAGCTCCCCACCCTTAGCCTGCAGTAGAGGAGACAGTCAGAATAGTACCTGACTCCGGATGTTGTTTGGGAGACTGAGTGAGATAGCTCTCTTGCCCACTGCTGTCTCACACAGGGACACAGATTACATATGGGTGTGGTGTTATATTCTTCCAGCTGGACAAGAAATTATAAACAGATAAAAATTATCTTCCTGTTTCGTAATTGACAGGTTTTCATGTTCCGACAGTTTAAAGAGGGTTTTCTTTGGGTCCTGAGACAGTTTGGCAGCACAGAACTGGTTCTTTCCAGTTTTCACTTTCTCCTCCCCTTCTACACAAAGGCAAACACTGTCAGGGCTTCAGGAATTCAGTTGGCCTGTACAGAGCAATAGATAAGGGTTATTTGCCACAGTGATTGGGAAACGAACAAAAGACAGGAATAGCTGGGACATTAAATAGAAATTGATAAACGTGAGAGATACTTATCCTCATAGCCGATCAAAAACACAAATTATGGAAATAGTGTAGTTTGCCTGTCAAATTAACAGCTGTTCTTTTCATGGAGTCATGCAACAGGTATTCTTACGTGATCTGGGCAGGTTTTTAAATGAGGAGAAATCATCTTCAGAGTTCTTTGAAGTGTCAGAAACATTTAAACACTTAATAAGCATATATATATATATATATATATATATATAAATTTTTTTATTTTTTCTTTTTATAATTCTACTTTTTGTGATAAGTTCAGTCCTGAGACTTAACTCCCCCTGGGGGGGCGGGATCCCATCACACAGGAGAAACTTATGTGAAAGGAAATTAATTTTTGTTCAGTTCAAATGATGAAATATTAGAATCTAAGAAAAGGGTGAATTTCTTATGGCTGTTGCAACATTGAAGTTTTGAAAATGTGCTGGAAGTGATGTGGGCGGGGTATCGGGGGAGTTTTCCTGAACCAAGAAGACGGAAGAGACTTCATTAGGAGGACAGATAGGAAGAAGTACGTTGTGGGCACGTGCCGGAACGGTGCTTTCACGATCCCATTTTAGCTCCTTATGCTGTATGTGACCTGTGAAAGGATAACGCCGCAGGAAGGTCAGGACAATCGGAGAGCCTCTACCGAGGAGCCCCAGGGATGGGGTCCTGACCTGGGTTGCGAATCTGAACTCATGTGTAAGTCTTCTGAAGTGCAGGCATTACTCTTACTTAGCTTTGGAGGAAAGTGTGCTTTACAGGGGCTAAGCCATTGCCAGAGGTGACAGAAATGACAAGTCACACTCGGAGTCGGGAGGCTCCAAGACCACGCTTGGCCTCTGCTTCTTTCTAAATTCTGCTGTGTTCTCCCACTACACGTGGAGGACCACCGGAGCAATTCTCCTTGAAGGAGAGGCAGTTGTCTTCATTTTGGCCGCACCTGGCCCTGTTTCCATGTACTTCTGTTTACACAGCTGGCTAAGACATTTCCTTATCCTTCAGTTGGCTTTAAGCGATGCATATTGGTCCAGCCAAGAAGGTGGCAGGATGTGTTTCCCTGGACTCTCTATTGTTTCCTTGTGTGAGCCAAGGTGAGGCAGGATGAAGCGCTCCACACTCTATGATGTCAGCTGGGATGGAGCCCACAGAGAGTGGGCTTGAGAGATTTCACATCAGAGCTGAGGCGCTGACCCCAAAGCATTAGATGCTATCTCTGTTGCTGTGCAGATCACTGCTCCTCCTGATCCTTCTCTGCATCTCGCAGAGTTGATTTCAGGCACCCTCCCTAGCCCAGCCCTCAGGGCTCATCTACTTCCTATTAATCCTCAAGCCACTGTTTTCTCTTTCTTTCTTTCTTTCTTTCTTTCTTTCTTTCTTTCTTTCTTTCTTTCTTTCTTTCTTTCTTTCTCTTTCTTTCCTTCTTTCTCTCTTAAAAAACTTGTATAATATAATGTATTACTCACAGTAGTAGAAAGTGGAAACAAATTCAATTAGTAGATGCAGCGATACATAAAATTTTGACATACCTACAATAATGTATTATCCAGTTATAAAAAAGAATAGAATTTAAAAAAATTAAAACTTGAAAGCATATGTCACTGCATCATGTTTAATCCATTTATTGTGGTGCTGGGGCTCTAACCCAGGTCCCCGTGTCTATGAAGCACACATACACCCATAATCTTAATTTCTTAAGAAGCCTGATGCTAATGATCACTTATTGTATGATTTTTGTCTATATGAAATATCAAAAAAAAAAAGAAAGAAAGAAAGAAAGAAATATCCAAAGCAGGTGAACCCATAAAGATAGCAGATAGGTGACTGTCAAGGGCCGGAAGGTGGAGAACTGAGTGGCTATTCATTAAGGCACTCCTTTCTTGATGAATTTATAAAATCCAGGCATGACCCTGGATCAAGGCCTTGGTTCTGGATAGCTGGCTCCCCATAGCTACAGATATGTCCTAGTGTCTTTATTCTCATCATGGGTTGCATTGGAAGTGGTAGATTGGAATTAACTCGCTAGAATTTCAATAGCTTTCCCATGGGATTACAAATGTAAACTTCCTGGGCAGTAATGAGGATGGAGAAGGGCTCTCTGTAAGGACTGGTCTTTCTCCCCCACACTCTATACACAGAACAATGAGTCTCTTGTGCTCAGAGAGGAAGGAGCTCAAGGGTGCAGGGAGTACAAGTGAGGGAGCCTTCTAAATGGCCCTCTGCACTTTGAAAGAAATGACACTTCACTCAGAAATCCGTTCCTTTCTTCGCCCTCATACCCCTAGGAAAACAATTCATCTACATTCCTGTCAAAGAAGTAGCTGTTTCCTTACTATCTTTCCTGTGTGTGTGACCCCCCTTTCCTTAGGTCCCTCAACAGACGCTGTCACTTTCCTGTTTAAGTTTGGGATCTCGAGGGTCAGCAATCAGTGTCCACAGAGCATGGTCACCCGCCAGCTATAGAGCCTTTGTTATTCTTCTCAGAGAACTGCGTGGGGGGTTGAGTTCAGGTACACAGAAAGTCACCTCTGCTGCCTGCAGCCTCTTATCTGGGGGCCGCTGGTTGCCCAACAACCCCGGAGGGTGGAAGGCACTCCGAGCCTGAAACGGAGCCCGAAACGAAGCCCGGCTCCCTGAATTGTGAGCAGGTGTGGAGCCCCTGTGTTCAGGCTGCCTGGAGCCCTCCGCAAGGGGACGGGAGGGAGGCGCAGGGTCCAGTGTTCTAGTCCCCGTGCAAAGTACTTTCCACCTCTAAACACTGATGAAACAAAAATCCTTTCTTCTAAACTCACCTTAAATTAAAGGAGCCTCAGCCGGTGCTGAATTTGTGATGAAACAACAAATTGGTTTTAATTTTTAAGTGAAATTGATGGAAAGGGGCTGGAGAGATGGCTCAGTAGAATAAGTGCTTCCCTGGCAAGCGCAAGGGCCTAAGTTCAATTCCCAGTTATGCCAAAAAAAAAAAAAAAAAAAAAAAAGAAATTGATGGAGCGTGTGACCTGGCCCTTTACTTAAAAAACTAAAACTTGACAGCGTATGTCACTGCATCATGTTTAATCTCATTTATTCTGGTGCTGGGGTTCTAACCCTGGTCCCCGTGTCTATGAAGCACACATACACCCATAATCTTAATTTCCTAAAAATTTGCAAGGAAAATTTTTTATGGCTGTACATTTGCCTGTAACTCCAGGGCAGGGTTAGGGCATATTGGTGCACAAGTTGGAATGAGGGAACAGTTGTAATTTGCTGCTCTTCTTTAGCTTTTCAATTCTCGATTTGGTTCTTTTCCTATATATTTTATAGATTCCAAAACTCATCGGAAAAGAATTAGGAAGAACGAACTCTGGATCCCTTAGGGATTGTGGCATAAACTCCTGCTTAGTGATAATCTGTGACCTCAGTTTTTAAAAGTTGTTTGCATTAGTCTTTTTTTGCAGTACAGAGGGATAACATTCATCACAGTGAGTCTTAATTCATCATAGGACAGTCTTAATTTTCTTCACTTCCTCTTCATCTCTACTTCATGCATCCTCTGTTTCTAGATCTTTTCCCACTTGCAAAAGATGTGTCTTTCTGTTTTCTATGATTCATTCTTTCAATTACTTATATCTTGGGTTTCTCATATAAAAGCAGCTATGTAATATTTAGGCTTCTGTGTCTGATTGATTTCACTTAACACAATCCCAGAGTGCACTTATTTTCTGATAAATGGTTCAGACTTACATTTCTTAGTGGCACAGATGTACTGCATCGTGTGTAATACCATAGCTGCCTTATCCAATCATTGTTGATGAACATAAAAGCCTCGTCCAAGATTTAGCTGTTATAAATTGTGCTGCTCTAAGCACAGCTATGCACGTGCCACTGTGATTGGCCGTATTTCACAATTTCAGGGACATACCTGGGATGGGAATAGCTGGGTTGAATGGGAGTTTTAGTTTTATTTTTCTGAGAAATTTCCTTACTGGTATCCATAGTGGTTTTGCTACTTTGCATTTCCACCAACAATACAGAAGTGTTTCACGTTTTGTGCCAACATTGTTAAAATGGGAGTGTTTTAATTTCTATTTTGCTGATGGCTAGAGGTGTTGAACACTATTTCATGCATTTATTGACCATTTTTACTCTTTCTGAGAAGTATTTTACTTTTTCTTTTCTTTTTTTTTGTATTTAGGGAAGGATCTACAGGGTGTTCAGGGTCTCACTACTAGACTGGACTTGTAGTGATTTCTCAGTTTACAGCCTCCCAAATATTGGGATTACAGGTGTATACTACCCTATCTAGTCTCAATTGCCATCTCACTGCACCCCTGGGGTGGGGCCCCATACCTGCTTTCAAGTGCTTTAATCCACTGAGTTATTTGGCTGGCCCTCTTTCTGAGAAGTGTGTATTCATTTCCTTTGCTGATTTTTTTTGCATCTTTTGTTTTGAGCGGGGAGGGGGGAATACTACCATTTTAGTTCTTTATAAGTATCTTAAAATACCAGTCCTCTGGGCAAGGAGTAACCGACAGGAATTTTTCCCATTCTGTAGGCTGTCTCTTTATTCTTTTGGTTATTTCCTTTGCTGTGCAGATTTTAATTTGATACAGTGTTGTTGATTTTTGATGTTATTTCTTTCTCTTTTTTTTTTTTTGACATTATTTCTGTTTGATTTTTGTCTTAAAATTTATGTTTGTAACCGATTGACCCATCATTACTTTTGAAGGAGGCTGTGCTTCCCCAGGTGAGTGCTTTTCACTGCACTTTAAAAAAAAATCTATTTAGTACCGGGTCTACAGGGTCTTATTACACAGATCAGACTCATAGTGATCTTCCTGCATTCAGCCTCCCAAGTGCTGAGATTACAGGTGTGCACCACCATGGCAGGCCAGAGATTGAACCCCTGGCCCCTGTGTCTGCCTAAGTAGGCACTTTAATCTGCTGAGCTATCTGGCTGTCCCTCCCCAGTGTAGGCTTTTTGCGTTTTTGTCTAAAATCAGATGAGTGAATGTGGCTGGGGTTGTTTCTGAATTCTGTATGTTGTCCACTGATTCACAACTATATTTGTGGCAGTACCGGGCTGTTTTTCTTTACTTTCAAATTACTATACTTTTGGGCTGGTGAGATAGCTCAGCTGACTAATCTCCTACTTAGGCAAAAGCAGAGACCGGGGTTCAATCCCCAGAAGCACATGCCGTGCCAGCCCTGCCCCTGGATGTGCTGAAGTGGCCGCAGTGGTGGCCAAACCTGAAAACAGGAGGGTTAGTAGGAGTCTGAGCTATGTAATGAGATCCTGTAGCAAATATATTAAAAAACATTACTATAGCTTTGTAATATAATGGTATGGTGATATAACTGACGTGCTTTTGTAGTATAATGATATGGTAAATTCCTCTGTTTTTTTTTGTCAGGGATTGCTTTTATGGATCTTTTCTGGTTCTCTATAAATTTTATAATTTTTTTTTCTGATTCTGTGAAAAATGCTGTTGGTAGTTTCATATGGTCTGCTTTAAATCTATATACCAATTTTAGGAGTATGGCATAGACAATTTTGGTCCTCACTATCCAGGAACAGGGGGCATCTTTCCATTTTCTTTCTTTCTTTTTTTTGGTGGAACCAGGGGATTAAACTCAGGCCCTTGTGCTTGCCAGGGAAACGCTTATTCCACTGAGCCATCTCCTTGGCTCCCATCTTTCCATTTTCTGGTCTTCCCTTCAATGTCCTTTTTTTCAGAGTTCCATTGTTGTCATTGTAGGGGTTTTCACTTCCTTGGTTAAATTAATTACTAAGTATTTAATTTTTTTTTTCTTTCTTTTCTTGGCAGAACTGGGGATTGAACTCAGGTCCTTGTGCTTGCCAGGGAAGCGCTTATTCCACTGAGCCATCTCCCCAGCCCCTAAATAGGGAAAGCTCTTTTTTTTTTTTTTTTTTGGCGGACACAGGGATTGAACTCAGGCCCTTGCATTTGCCAGGGAAATGCTTATTCCACTGAGCCATCTCCCTGGCCCTTTTTTTTTAATACTGTTAAGAATGTTTTTTTTTTTTTTTTTTCTTTTCTTTTTCTTTTTTTTCTGATGAGAATGCTATTGATTTTTCTGTCTTTTTGAGATAGAGTCTCACTATGCAGTTTAGGCTGGCCTTGACTTCACTTTGTAACCCAGGCCGGTCTCAAATTCACAGATTTTCCTGTCTCAGCCTCCTGAGTGCTGAGATTACAGATGTAGTCCACCAGGCCTGGTTAAATGTGGGTTGCTTTTATATTTTTCCACATTGCTAAGTTTGGTTTTGAATTCTGAGAGTCTTTTGGTGAAGCTTTTTGGGTTTTCTATGAAAAAAATCATGTCCTCTACAAATACTGACAATGTGGCCTTTTCCTTTCCTGCACCGGCTCCTTTTATTTTTTTCTCTTGTCTGATTGTTCTGCCTAATATTTCAAGTAGTATACTGTGCAGGAGTGGTGATAAGTGGATGTCTTTACGTTGTTCCTAATTTTATTTTATTATTTGTATTTTAGGGAAGGGTCTATAGGTGTTCAGGGTCTCACTGCTAGATCGGACTTGCAGTGATCCGCCTGTTTACAGCCTCCTAAGAGCTGGGATTACAGGCGTGCCCCACCACACCCAGTCTCAATTGCTGTCTCAGCTCGGCCCCAAGGGTGGGGCTGGCATGCAGGCCTGGGGATGGAATTCCTGGCCCCTGCACCTGCTTGCAGGCCATTTATCTGCTGATCTATTTGGCCAGCCCAGTTTACTATTATTATTATTATCATTATTATTATTATTTTTATTTTTTGGCAGAACCAGGGATTGAACTCAGGCCCTTGTGCTTGCCAGGGAAGTGTTATTCTACTGAGCCATCTCCCCAGTCCCCTGTTCCTAATTTTAGAGGGAAAGTTTTCAGCTTTCCTCTGCCTAGGATGACGCTGGTGGTAGGGTAGTCATAACTGGCTTTCATCAGATTGAGATAAAGTGCTCCTATACCTATGTTTTCAGGGATTTTTATTATCATGAATGGATATTGGATTTTGTCAAAGGCTTTTTTTCTGCATCTACTGAAATTATCACATAATTCTTTTTTTCTCCCTTGTTTCTGTTTGTTATATATTATACTTACTGATTTGCATATGTTAAGCTATTCTTTTATCCCAGGGATGAAGGCTCCTTGAAACTTATCTATGACTTCTAGAGTCTTTAATTTAATGAAACATAATTTTCAGACTAGTTTGTGTTCCTTAATTTCTTCAAGAGTGTATTAATTTCTATTTATTTGTGTAACCAGGGCATTCTTTTGCTATTTATTTCTAGTTTCATCTTGTTAGTAGTAAGGCATTATTTCAATTACTTTATATCTATTTAAGCAGGACTCATGTTCTTTTTTTTAATCTGATTTTTTATAGCTTTATTTTATAATATTCATCCAAAAGTCAAACACAGAAGAGCACAAGAAATCTGTCCATGCCCTAGAGATCCAAAGAATCCCACAGCCATGTCCTACACAAGTTCAACGGAAGGCATAAAGACCACAGCAAAGTCTCATGCAAGTCTATATCAAGGACCTGTGCTGGGAAGGCCCAATGATCAGTGCCAGACGCTAGGAAGTCTGCACCAGTGATCTGACGGGTCTGTGCTAGCAAGCTGAACCAGGGAGCAATGCTCAAGGTAAGGACCAGAGCTTGCTCAAAAGAACAGCAGCCACCTTCAGTGACAGTGAAGGCCCACACTCTTCTGATGTTGAGCTGAGTTCATATCAGGAAAGCCAACACAACAAGCTGCTCCTAGGGTACCATCCTCCATTCTAGTTTTCCATTTATGTTGTTGGTAACAATCCTCAGGTGGGGAGCTGGGGAGATGGCTCAGTAGAATAAGCGCTTGCCTGGCAAGCTTAAGGGCTGAGTTCAATCCCTGATTCCACAAAAAACAAAACAAAACAAAAAAAAACGATCCTCAGATGGGCCTTCCACACCCGGAAGTGCGGTGATCCAGTTTAGCTGGGTGTTACAACATGAGCATTAGTTAATCCACCACAGTCCATCCCTGGTCAATTTGATAACCAGACACATTTCCTTGAACTATAGTTGCCAGTGTCAGATCTGTGAAAAGTTACGTATCTTGACCTATTCTTTATGGTCCCATGCTCATGTTGTACCTTCCTCATTTTAGTCCTAATGAGCTGCCAGGAAGCACTGCTACCAATCACACACACAACAGTAGCTTTAGTCTTGTGAGTGTGAGCAGCTCTGAATAGGAGCTCAGTCTGACCTAAAGAATTCAAAAGTAAAGCTCAACATGCTGTTATATCGTGCTAACTCTCAAAAGGATCTGAATTTACAGATTAACTATAACTATAAAATGTGAGAAACATTGAATATTCCTTGTTATTATACATACACCACACTAGAATGCCTTTCAGTAAGTAAAAGGTGGCACTGCTTAAATACAGGGAATTCCAATTCAATTGGGATAGTCAAGACCACAAAAATATAGACATAGCCTTCTTGTCTTCAACCACTCCCTTTGATAGGCTGAAAAACACAAGCTGAAACTGGAGACTTGCTTGGCTCTGAGACAATGAAAGATTCTCCCAATATTTAAACATATTCACATAGCCAGTTACATAAAATCTAAATATAAAACCAGCCTTCAGTAGTTTTGAGATGACATTCTCAATCTCTGTGAAAAGTCGAACATTAATGATCAAGTCCAACCACATACTTAGAAGGAAAAAGAGTGATAGTATTTACTAAACTGGAATTATTATCAAAACTTGAAGAAAAAAGATATCCATTGAACTATAAGACGATTTTATTTCAGTCAGGATTGTCTAACAAAAATATTGTGTCAGCCACTCATGATCTGAACTCTGATGTGTGAGATCTATCAAATCATGGAACACATACAAAAGCCATGAGGCAGTTCTGTTCTTGTAGTGACGGACGGGTCACTTATTAATAAATAAGTCAGTGACTATTACTCATTAGTTGCCTTTTTGAGGTAAGCTATCAGGTCTGCCCTTTCTCAATTCTTCTTGATGCCAGCAAAGATCATTTTGGTTCCAAGGATGTACCTCTTGGGATTCTCCCAATATTCCATCAATGCATCCACTCCCCAGGGGATACCTTTGTTCCTGTTGGCATCTATGTAAGAGAACCCAGCAGCCTGACCTGTCTTCTGCCCAAAGAGGCTGTGGAGGTTGGCTCGGTCTCGTGCTTGCCTCCCTTTGCAGCAGTGGGCACTGGGCACACTCCTATACAGAAATTTTCTTGCCTTTCTCAACATCACCCATTTTTAAACCTCACTTCCGTGCTGCGTGGTCACCTCTCTTCCCTCGTTACCACATGGTTCCTTCCCTTCTTCCTTCCTTCCTTCCTTCTCTCTCTCTCTCTCTCTTTTTTTTTTTTTTTTTTTTTTTTTTTTTTTTTTTTT
>PVKA01046077.1:0-15134 GCA_004027165.1 Ctenomys sociabilis | reverse complement strand
TTATAAAGAACTAAAAAACATTAGGGCTCCTAAATTTAAAGACCCAACCCAGAAATGGGCATCCGAGACAAACACATACTTCTCAGAGGACAAAATTAAATGAATATACGACAAAATGCTCCACATCATGAGCCATCTGTGAAATGCAAATTAAAACAACACTGAGATACCATCTTACCCTAGACAGAATGGCTATCATAAAGAAATCAACAAACAACAAATTTTGGAAAGGCTGGGAGGGAAAAGGGAACCCTTCTCCACTGCTGGTGGGAATGTAGACTGGTGTAACCATTATGGAAATCAATGTGGAGACTCCTTAGAAAACTAGGACTGGAAATCCCATTTAAGCCAGCTATCCCCCCACTGGGAATTTTCCTGGAGGAACTGAAACCATGACATCATAGTGATATATGTGTCCCTCTGCTTATAGCAGCACAATTTGTGATAGCCAAATCTTGGAAACAACCAAGATGCCCGTCACATGAGGAACGGTTGAAAAAGATGTGTTATTTTTATACAATGGAGTATTACTCAGCTATAAAGAATGATAAACTTGAAGCCTTCACATTTAAGTGGATGCCACTTAAAAATATGAACGAAATAAACCAGACCCACATGT
The DNA here is from genome assembly GCA_004027165.1 of Ctenomys sociabilis. Taxonomy (NCBI): domain Eukaryota; kingdom Metazoa; phylum Chordata; class Mammalia; order Rodentia; family Ctenomyidae; genus Ctenomys; species Ctenomys sociabilis. The sequence continues at coordinate 14,515 of PVKA01046077.1, read as the reverse complement.
GCAAATAACATATAGTATCCCTAGTATAAACACTCAAAAGAAGAATTAGAAATAGAAAGGTATAGCACAATTAAAAGGAAAGCAAGAAGTTGGGGACTGCACAACAAGGAAAGGGCAAGGAGAAAAGTTAGAAAACATGACAGGGGCAAAGCCATAATTTATACGCACAAGATAGGTAAGGCAATGATTCTGAGAAACATCAGCAGGAGTGTGAAGGTAGCATTTAATTGGTAGGATTCTTACCCTGACTGACTCTATATGCTGATACCTGTGAACCAAGCAAATGCACTGAAGATAGCAATGTGTAAAAGAAGGGTCATGCTTGGAATGCCTGTTATTCTGGTCTCCTAAATATATACTTCTTTGTCATAACATACTAAGTATTACCACACTGTCTTTCAAGTAAAAGGTTTTTTTCTTTCTTTAAATAAAGGGTAATAAATGAAAAAAAAGGACATAAGGAAAAAAAAAGTCACAGGACTGTCCTGCTACAATGATGTATATGGTTAGATTTGTAATTTTCTGTGTAAATATATGTAAGTGTTCATTCCTTACATATATTTATTTTAAAATTTAAAAAAAGTTTTCTTCATATTCTGTAAGGACTTAAAATTTAATACATTAATACTTAATGGAAAATACCTTTCGATATTATGCCTATGATATTTGATATTTAGACAGATAGTGAGGGTAAACCAAACTGTATATGTTGCAGGGTAATAATAAGCTTCTCTTCTAGAGGGTTAACAACCTAAGTTTGCAGATCAAAAATTGGAGAAAAGGAAGGGCTGCAAGATATTGGCCCTAGCCTTTCAAAGTCAGTGAAGACTCAGGACACAGGAGAACCTGTCCTGTAAGATCATGTAACTCAGTTGTGCCCCAAATTTTCTTTTTTATTGTTAAACCTCCAGAAGAGAAATTTATTATTACCCTGCAACATAGGCACTTCAGTTTACCCACACTATTAGTTTAAATATCAGACATCATAGGCATAACATGGAACATGTATTTTCCACCAAGTACTGTGATACTAAACTCTAAGTCCGTACAGAATATGAAGAAAAAATAAAATTAAAAAAAATGGAATGAACACTTTTACATAGATATTTAGAAAACCATCCATATACAGCATAGAAGTATTGTAGCATGACTGTCTTGTGACATTTTTTTGTCTTATTTTTCATTTACTACCCTTTAAAAAAGGGCAGTATAGTAATAGCTGGTATGTCATGACAAGAAGTACATATTTAGAAGACCAGAATAGCAGCCATTTGGAGTGTGACCCTTCTATTACTCTTTGTTAAATTCAGTGCAGTTGCTTGGTTCACAAGTATCAGCATATATTGTTAGTCGGGGTGAGACTCCTATCACTTAACTGCTAGTTTCAAAAATCTCCTAATGTTTCTCAGGATCATTGTCTTACCCATTGTGCCCCAAATTTTCTGGCCAAGATTATGGAGCCACAGAAGAATGTGACTGATGATGTATAACGTGCCTAAGGAGAGTCACATGGAGAGAAAACTTTCTCTCAGGCTTTCACAGAGAGCAAATTGGTCAAGCAATGGCTGTGACTCATCCACACGGCTGACACAGAGAAAGCATCTACAAAGTGAGGTACAGGATAAACCCTGAGGGTACTTGACTAATCTTATCAGGTAGAAAAGTTACACTTCTTGTTATATAGATCTTGCTTTATCTTGGTCTTAACCATCTAGCAGAAAAGTATAAAAATGAAGTATATAAAGTAAAGCCATATCAAGATAACTGAGCTGTGAAGGGCTGAAGTCAACAGCTTCTGTGGATAACCCACTACTACTGTGGACTGTTGGACAGTGTTGGAGTGTTTTGCTGAATTCATGCACCTATGGTATTTAGATGCCAATGGAATACCCATCTCTGACAGGACTAAAAAAAAGGGGCTACAGAGGAAGGACCATTTTGTATTTGTATATACAGAATAGTTAGGATAGATATACAGCTACTTTTGCTTAATTCAATGAGAAGAAAGATTTGTACTAATAGTCTTTGGAGAGGATATCCTGTCTGCTTCTTGTACTATGGATAACCACTACGAAGATAACAATGTATAATGTGTTAATTATTGAAACTGTCCTGTTAATCAGCTTTGAAAGTATCTCACTGATATTTCTCAATAAAAACAAAATAAATTATAAATAGAAAGAAATTTTTTTTCTAGCTATTCCCTGGAAAGAGAGAGAGAATTTATAAAGAACTCAAAAAATATTAGACCCTCCAAAAAAAAAAAAAGATCCAATCAAGAAATGGGCAAATGAAATGATGTCTACTCAGTGTCCAGTATAAATGGCCAGTAGATACATGAAAAAAAGTTCAACACTTCTGGTGACTAGAGAAACACAAATTAAAACAAAGCCCAGATTCCATCTTATTCCAGAAAGAAAGGGTACTATGAAGAAATGAATCAAAGGGGAGCTAGCCAGCACAGCAGAGTAAGTGCTTGCCTGGCAAACTCAAGGGCCTGCTTTCAATCCCCAGTGCCACAAAAAAAAAAAAAAAAAAAAAAAAAAAAAAAAAAAAAAAAAAAAAAAAAAAAAAAAAAAAAAAAAAAAAAAAAAAAAAAAAAAAAAAAAAAAAAAAAAAAAAAAAAAAAAGGTGAAAAAGAAATGGATCAAAAGCAGAAAGGAAGACAGAAAAATTTAATGGTTTATGTCTAATTGTCTGCCACAAAGCCTCATGGGTCATGGGGCAGCTTCTAGAGTTTGACTGATTGCTGTGGTTTGTGGATGCTGCACCTGCCCTGGGGTAGATAATCTGTACTACAACGTAAGGAGGGATGAGAGGCTAGCTAGCTGCTTGAGCTGCTGCCCCTCCCTTGGCTTCTGCTCTTTGCTATGTGCTGCTCTGCCTTAGAGCCAGCCCAGCACAGACTGAAAACCTCCAGTAACTACATGCTAAGTAAACCTTTCCTTCTTTCATTTAGGGTATCATGTATTTGTCCCAGCAACAAGAGTAGAGTAACAGAGATGTAAGTCAAAAAGAAAATGTTGGAAAGCTTGCCAGAAAAAAGGAATTTTTCTGTACCGTTAGTGGGAATGTAAACTAGTACAACCATTATAGTAATCAGTATAGCAATTCCTCAGAAAACTAAAACTGGAAATTCCATTGACTTATCTAATCACTTTCTAAGTATCTTCCCCAAAGATTTAAGGGCACTGTATCACAGGAATACATGTATACCCATGTTCCTAGCAGCATAATTCACAAATCTTGAAAGTGGCCCCCGTGCCCACCGACAGAGGAATGGATAAAGAAAATGTGGTATTTATTCACAATAGAATACTTGTCTGCCATTAAGAACAAAGAGCTATTTGTATGAAAATGGATGCTACTTGACATCACAATGTTAAATGTAAAATACCAGTTAAACAATGCTAAATATTAGTTTTTCTTACATGAGAAACTCAAATATAAAGAGCAAAGTAGAGGGCTGGGGAGATGGCTCAGTGGAATAAGCACTTCCCTGGCAAGGACAAGGGCCTGAATTCAATTGCTAGTTCTGCAAAAAAAAAAATAAAATAAATAAATAAGAGCAAAGTACAAGACAGGTAATAGCCAAAAAAGGAGAAAGTTATTGAAAGTTTTCTAGAAGACTTATTATTAATCAAAACACTGACTTTAATTGTGCATTTTGTATGTCTGTAATATCTGATGGATTTCTTTAATTTTACTAATCAAGGTTCTCTCTTCACTTCTGATAACATAACTGTATTTTTGTCAAGTCAATCAACCTTTGGATATGGAAAAAAATTACAAGGGCTGGGCTTGAAAAAATTAAATTAAATTGTAGTTTAATAATAATAATAGCTGTGGGTCCAGGGAGATATCTCAGTAGAATAAGCACTTATCTGGCAAGCACAAAAGCCTGAATTCAATCCTTGGTCCCACCAAACAAACAAAATATGATAATAATAATAATAATAATAATAGTAACAATAATAGCTGTATATGCTGCTATCTCTGAAACTACTAAAACAACCTTGAGTGAAATATTTTTGTCCATAACTTTATTGAAAAATACATAGCAATGAGACAGTTTCAAATCAAATTAGTAGGACAGTTTCAATAAGTAATACATTGCATACTGTTTTCTTAGTGGTTATTTGTTATATAAGATAGAGACATGATATTCTATTTATAAACACTATTAGAACACATCCCTCTATTCATTGAATTAATTTAATGGAATAGAACTTTGCATGTATAATATGAAGCATTTTATGATTTATGGTTGAAATAACAGCTTTCAGGATTGTTTTGAAAATATTTCACTCTAAACCAGACATATATGTGTAAATATCGGATAGTCTCCCTAGTATAAGAACTCAAAAGAAGAATTATAAATAGAAAGGTATAACACAATTACAAGGAAAGCAAGAACTTGAAGACTAGACAATGAACAGAGAGCAAGGAGAAGAGCAAAGAAACACGACAGAGGCAAAGCCATATAGTTATATGTACAAGATGGTTAGGGCAGTGATCCTGAGAATCTTCAGAAGATTTTCGAATCTAGCAGTTAATTTGGAAGGATTCTTACCCCGACTAACTATATATGCTGATACCTGTGAACTAAACAACTGCACTGAAGATGGCAATTTCAGTGTATAGCTGTGTATCTATCTTAACTATTTTGAATCTACAGATACAAAATGGTCATTCAATTGTATCCCTTTTGTTTAGTTTTTCCATTTAAATATCATAGGTGTGTGAACTCGGCAAAATATTCCAAAATAGTCCAGTAGTCCATAATAATATTGGGTTTTCCGTATGTCTGGCAATATCAGAAGTTGTTGACTTGAGTCTTTTACAGCTCAGCATAATAATATGGCTTCACTTCTTATACTTTGTTTTTATACTTCTTGCTGGATGATTAGGACCAAGATAAAGCAAGACCTATGTAACAAGAATTGTAGCTTTTCTATCTAATTAAGGTCAGTCAAACCCCCTCAGGATTTACCCTGAGACCCTGCACCCCAGTTTGTAGATCCTTTGTCTGAGTCAGCTATGTGAATGAGTCATGGCCAGTGCTTGACCAATTTGGTCTCTATCAAAGCCTGAGAGAATGTTTTCTCTCCATGAGACTCTCCTTAGGCACACTCTACATCATAGATCACTTTCCTCTTTGGCCCCATAATCTCCTTGATCAGAAAATTTGGGACACAACAGAGTTGCATGATGTTATAGTACCAGCTCTCATATGTCCTGATTCTTAAATGATGTTGAAAGGTTAGGGCCAAAATGTTGGCTGTCCTTGCGACCCTCCTTTTTCTCTAATTTTTGGCCTGCAAACTTAGGTTGTTAACACTCCAGAAGAGAAGCTTATTGTTATTACTGTACAACCTAGGCTATTGAGCTGAACCTCACTATCTGCCTGAATATCAAACATCTTAGGCTTAACATGGAACAGGTATTTTTCATCAAGTATTGATATGTTAAACTTTAAGTCCCTACAAAATAAAATGTAAAAACTTCAAAAAGTTAAAATATATTTTAAAAATAGAAATAAACAATTATAAGGGCTGGGGAGATGGCTCAGTGGATAAGTGCTTCCCTGACAAGCACAAGGGCCTGAGTTCAATCCCCGGTTCCACAAAAAAAAAAAAAAAAAAAAAAAAAAAAAAAAAAAAAAAAAAAAAAAAAAAAAAAAAAAAAAAAAAAAAAAAAAAAAAAAAAAAAAGAAATAAACAATTATATATGTTTACGCATAAGTTTAGAAATCTAACCAAATATAGTACTGGAGCAGGATAGTCCTGCAACACTCCTTTTCCTGCCTCCTGCCTTCATTCACCACCCCCCTCTTTTTTAAAAAAATATCTACCCAAGAGATAGCAGAGCAGCAACCAGCATGTCATGACAAGCAGCAAGTATTCAGAAGACCAGAATGACAGGCCCTCCAAGCATGAACCTACTATTACAAATTGCCATCTTCAGTACAGTTGTGTAGTTCACAGGTATCAGCATATATAGTTAGTCGGGGTAAGAATCCTTCCAAATTAACTGCTAGATTCGAAAATCTTCTGAAGATTCTCAGGATCACTGCCCTAACCATCTTGTACATATAACTATATGGCTTTGCCTCTGTCGTGTTTCTTTGCTCTTCTCCTTGCTCTCTGTTCATTGTCTAGTCTTCAAGTTCTTGCTTTCCTTGTAATTGTGTTATACCTTTCTATTTATAATTCTTCTTTTGAGTTCTTATACTAGGGAGACTATCCGATATTTACACATATATGTCTGGTTTAGAGTGAAATATTTTCAAAACAATCCTGAAAGCTATTATTTCAACCATAAATCATAAAATGCTTCATATTATACATGCAAAGTTCTATTCCAATAAATAAGACAGTCTTAGACTTTTAGTCCTTCCCTAGTCTGGCCCCAAGAGCAAATCTACAAGTGTTCATGTGTTCCCTCTGGATCTCAAGGCTTCATGAGGGTCTAGGTAGACATCAGCTGCCAGCTTAACAAACCTTTAGGGTGGTATCCATATAAGGGTCCTCCTCACGAGCTGCTGCTGCACTACACCGCACAGTGAAGCACTGCAGGTTGTTTCTGAGGAAGAAAAAAGTAGATGTTGTGGTCACTTTTCTCTCCTTGCTGAGACAATATATGACATCCCAAATTATGGAGGGAAAGGTTTATTTAGCTCACAGTCTGTGGAGGTTTCAGTCAGTACTCAGCTGGTTCCAAGGCAGAGTGGACAGGGGCAACAATTCAAGGTAGCAGAAGACAGCACAAGCAACAAGAACACAAGGGGCAGAGAAGCGAGCCTCTTTTCCTTCCTATCTACTGGTTATGTACCCACTCTACATCATCTCATTGCTCTCCTCCTCCACAAGCTGAGGATGTTTATAAAGTAAGGACCCTGGCCCCTGCTGAATCACTTAGCTGAACTTTCAGACTTCTCAAAAAAGGACAATGCACAATGTCCTTTTCACCCCTGTATGTAGAACTGCTGAGTTACTTAGTTAAGCTTCTAGTCCAAAGTTAACACAATGTATCAACCATAATAATCCACCACTTGTCAATTTGGCAAACAGACATTTCTTTTAACCAGATTCCACATACAAGCATCTTATTATCATTTCACATTATAACATAGGTTAAACAATTCTTAGGAACTGGTGTTAAGGCTATCAACATTACATTAAGTTAGAATCATAACAGTTTGCCCCGACCCTAAAAGACTCATGCTGATCCCTTTATGCAAAAGGGTTTAGTCCATCTTCAAGAGCTGCCAAAGTCCTAACAGTTTCACTGCTGAGAAGTGCAAGTATCAAGTCTCCCGAGAGATGTAAGGCAAACTCTTTAGTTGCAAGCTCCTGTACAAATGAAAACAAAGTTAAACACTCTCAACACTCAATGGGACTTGACAAACACTTTCATTCCAAATGTTACAAATGGGAATACAAAAGAATGGCACCAAAGCAAGTCCAAAATCTAGCAGGAAAAACATAAATCCTGTAGTTCTGGGTCCAGCATCTGAAGTCACTGATAGCACACTGTGAACTCCAAAAGACATGCATTATTCTACCCCATGTCACTTCTGATAGTTATAGATCCCACAGCTTCTCTCCTAAGCCCACTCTGCTCAGTCTAGCTTTCCTTAGATGAACCTCATTCCTGGTTTTTCCAAATTTCTGGGGTCTCCACTGCACTTCAGGCTTCAAACTCACAGCTTCACACACTACCCTCTTATGAGCACAATGCCTGGCCTCTTAGGGTCTTGTCAAATCTAAGTAGAAGCCTTTTTAACCTCAGGAATCTTGGATTCTGCATGCACGTAAAACCAGCACCATGTGGATAATTCTGAGGTCTGCTGCCAACTGAAGCAGCAACCAGATTTTCCTCTCTAGGCTTTCTGGATCGCTGGGCACTCTGAATCCAATTCTGAGGAACAAATTTTCTGTACTGCCACCATTATGGAGCATGGTGCTCTGCAGCTTTCTTCTCAAAGCAAAGCCTCTTTTCCTCCCTGACACTGAATATAGACTATCTACCCACACAACCATTGTGACTTCCTCTTTACAGGCTCAGGACATCTATAAAGTAAGGACCCTGGTCCCCTGCTGAATCACTTAGTTGAACTTTTAAGCTTTTCAAGTTAACACAATGAACAACATCCCAGAATGATAAGGGTATCTCTTCTAATCCCCAGGATGTAGAACTGCTGAGTTACTTAGCTAAGCTTCTAGACTCAAGTTGACACATAACACTGAGAAAAGGGCTTCACAGAGCAATGAAAAAATGTTAAGTAGAAGAAAACTCAAATGTTGAATAGTTAGACTGATCCTCAAAACTACAGTGCCTCAGAATCCCTTAGGAGTGTGTTTACAAATCACAACTATATAACTGGTCTTCAACTGATGGGAGCTGAAGAAGCTGGAAATTGGTCAATGTGTGAGAACAGCACTAGGCCTCAGTGCCTAAAGCAGTCAAGCTACCTCAGTCCTGAGAAAAGTATCCTGCCTCATCAAAGTCAGCTTCTAGTCACTAGGCAACCTTGTGTCACATGATACTAAGTTTGTGAAAGTATGAAAAAATGCCTCTACTATCATTCTGGGATTCTTTGACAATCAGATAGATGGGCCACCACCACCTCTTGCCTATCTTTTCTCTATTCCTGTTGCCATTTCTCCCTAGGTACCTGAAACATCAACGTACAACTGATCTACATCCCTATGTAAGAATCATGGGACTTGGTCAATGTCCTTATTCTACAGACAATGTAACAGCTCTCAGATCTGTTTAGGGTATGGGTATGTGACGATGAGAACATCTTTCCAGACTTGATCTATCTTCCTATCTCCAAAGGAAATGACCTTTGGAGTCATCACAGTGATGTGAATGGCAACACTAAACATTCATGCAGGATGATATTCGATCTGGCTCATGCTGGACAACCCATTTAGACCAAGAAAACACAAATCTATGGGGGAACTGAAATTGACAAATTCTCCGAAGTCATTCAGCAGCACCTTAGCCAGCATCCTGTTTTTAAAACTGGAGCTTGAGATCCAGCATTCCTGGATCTCAAGAGGACCACAGGACCTCTCCAGACCAAAACTCAGGCACACAACATGACTGAGACCCTCTACTGCTCCCTCAGGACCCTTACACCCCTCCAGAGCCCCAACCCCAAGCCTGCCCAGTGAGTGAGAACTTCTGCAACCCACTCGGACCCCTAGATGCAGCCTAGCCCAGGCCCAGCAAGTGTGTGGGAGAGCATCCGGCCTTGCTGTGCCCAAGGGACATCTCCAGACCAAAACTCAGGCTTGCCACTCCAGTGAGACCCTCTACCATGCACTCAGGATCCCTCCACCCCTATGGAGTCCTTGTCTCCAAGACCACCCAGTGAGTGAGAACTTCTGTAATGCTCTAGGGACTGCAGATCCAGCCGAAGCCCAGGCCTGGCTAGTGTATGGGACAGCTTCTGAGCTCCACTGACCCACTGGGCAAGGGGCACAATAGAGGGGGCACCACAGGTTTACCATTGTGCCAGAGGGGCAAAACAGGTTCTCTTCCAAGGGCTGCAGCAGGAAGGACCTGAACACAACAATTACACCCAAGAAAGTCATAACTGGACAAACTCAAATTTAAAAGTACCAGGCATAACTGGATAAACTCAAACTTAATAAAGCTGCACCTGAATTTCAGCAGGTGATAAGGTTATAACTGCACCAAAGCTCTACACCAAAGGTCTGAGGTTAGTGCTATACGAAATGATAAAGACAATGAGCAAAATGTAACCTCAGGCCTTGAGCCCACCCAAAACAAGTTTAGAGGACACTAGCAGAGCTGAAATGTATGAATGAATGGCATCGGAAGTAAAGAAACAACAGCAGAAACGTATAGAGGAACACAGAGCAGAATCAATTTCTGAAATAAAAAAAGAAATCCATGAACTCATAGCATCTATGGGGCTAGGGAGATGGCTCAGTGGAATGAGCACTTCCCTGGCAAGCACAAGGTTCTCAGTTCAATCCCTGGTTCTGCCAAAAAAAAAAAAAAAAAAAAAAAAGTACCAAATACAGAAACATATGCTGGAAACCCAATGTCCAACCAGAACAAGTGCAGAAGACACTAGCTCAGCTGAAATCTATGAATCAATAGCGTCAGAAGTAAAGAAACAACAGCAGAAAGGTATAGAGGAACTCAGAGCAGGATTTCTGAAATAAAAAAAGCAATCTCTGAATTCATAGCATCTAAGTAAAGAATCAAATGCAGAAACAGATGGAGAAAACCCAATCTAAAAAACTCTGCATAAAATGATTAATAAATGCTTTTAAAAGAAGAAATTGATTAAAAAAAAAAAACAGAATAGAAAAAAGATTCCTTGAATGAGCAATATAGGAAGGAAATAGATCGCATGCAGCAGAGTTAAAGAGATATAGAAGAAATTAAAATCTCAATCACAAGCCTGCAAAATTGTTTGAGTGAAAAAGAAGACAGAGTTTCAGATTTTGAAGACGCTAGTGTAATTAGTGAAAAGGTAAGAAAAGATCTCCTACAAACAACTAGGATGCAGGAAAAAATAATTCATCACCTGCAAAATGATGCAAACATGAACAATGAAAGACCAACAGGAATCAATGAGAAAGAAGGAGTCAATACAAATGATATAAAAAGAATATGGGCAGAAGTAACAGCAGAAAACTTGCCAAATACGAGGAAACAATCTGACATTCAGGTAACCGAAGCATACAGAACACCAAATAACTTCAACTGAATTAAAAACACACCAAGACATATAATAGTCAAGATTCCACAAATCCAGCACAAGAATAATATACTCACAGATGCCAGAGAAAATAATCACATCACATTCAAAGGAAAACCCATCAGAATTACAGCCAACTTCTCTTCAAAAACCATGAAGGCAAGAAGAGCATGGAGCAGAGTACAAAATTCCAACCCACAGTACTATACCCTGCAAAATTCTCTTTCAGGTTTCATGGAGAAGTGAAATACTTCCATGAAAAAGAACAACTAAAGAACTTCATGATGACAAAGCCAACAACACACGGACTACTGAAAGACGTTCTAGAGAGGGATCAAAATGATCAGAACTCCACCAATGAGAAGAAAAGGAACCTACTAAATAGGGCAAACAATTAAACACAGGACAAAAAGGAGTAAACAACAGCAGGTAAATAACATGCCAATCGTAAGTCAACACATCTCAATCATAACCATCAACATAAATGGACTCACTTCACCAATTAAGAGAAATACATTGCCACAGTGGATTAGGAAACAAAATCCAACACTATTATAAAAGGAACACACTTAACTCATGAAGAAATTCATAGGCTGAAAATCAAAGCATGGAAAACAATACTACATGTGCCAGCACCTCAGAAAAAAAGCAGGGGTTGCAATCCTGTTTTCACACAGTTTCAACTTCAAACCAAGAATGATCAAATGAAATAAAAGCCACTATATATTGATTAGGGGAAAAATTCAAGAGGAAGAGGTAACACTCTAAATGTATATGCACAAACACAGGATCACCCAACTATATAAGACAAATCTTAATGGATATGAATATCCAATACCACAGTCTTAACAGGAGACATTAACTCCCCTTATCCCAAAAAGATAGGTCAAACAGACAAAAAAAAAAAAAAAATAGCAAAGATGTACCAGAACTGAACCAGAGCTTGGAACAAGTGGACTTGTGGACATCTGCAGAATGTTCCACCCAACTACAGCTGAATACACATTTCTTTCAGCTGCACATGGGTCATTTTGTAAAACAGACCACATACCAGTCCATAGGTCATGCTTAACTAGATGCAAGAAAACAGAAATTATTCCATGCAGTGCAATGAAACTGGAAAAAAGAAACCAGAAAAAAGGCCTAATTAAATGGAAATTAAACAACGCCCTACTCAGCAAATAAATGGGTCACAGATGAAATTAAAGAAATTCAACAATATCTACAATTCAATGAAAATTCAACCTCAACTTATCGGAATTTACAGGATGTGATGAAAGCAGTTCTCAGATGGAAATTCATAGCTATGAACTCACACATTAGGAAAACAGAACGGGAACAAATAAACACCCTAATGCCACACCTCCAACATCTAGAAAAGGAAGCACAAACCAAACCCAGAGGCCAAAGATGGGAAGACATCATAAAGATTAGAGCAGAAATTAATTCAATTGAGACAAAGAAAACAGTTCAAAGAATCAACAAATCAAAAAGCTGGTTCTTTGAAAGAATACAATCAAAAGCCCCTGGCTAACCTCATCAAACAGAGGAAAGAAAAACCTGAAAAACAAGCAATAAGGAATGAAAAGGATATAAACACCACAGACCCAGAGGAAATTCAGATGATTGTCAATAGCTACTTTCAGAATCTTCATGCTCACAGAATAGAAGACAGATGAAATAGACAGATTCCTTGAAAGGTACACACTACCAAAACTGAATCAAGAAGATATAACAATTCTCAATAAGCCAATAACAGCCAATGAAATACAAAATATAATAAAAAGCCTGCTGACAAAGAAAAGTTCAGGTCCTGATGATTCACAGCTGAATTCTACAAGAATTTTGCAGAAGATATAATCCCTATACTCCTCAAACTCTTCTATGAAATTCAAAAGGAAACAATTCCACCAAAATCATTCCTGGAGGCAAGTATTATACAAAGATGAAAACCAAAGAAAGACACAACTAAAAAAGAGAACTAAAGGCCAATCTCCCTCATGAACATAGATGCAAAAATCCTCAATAAAATCCTAGCAAATAGAATACAGCAAATCATCGAGAAGATCATACATCATGACCAGGTAGGATTCTCCCAGGGATGCAAGGGTGTTTCAATATTCGAAAATCTATAAATGTAATTAATATACTATATCAATAGAGCGAAATCTAAAAACCACATGATCATCTCAATTGATGCAGAAAATGCTTTTGACAAAGTCTAACACTCATTCATGTTCAAAGTCCTATGGAAATTGGAATAGATGGCCTCTACTGCAATTTGATAAAAGCCATCTATGACAACCCAACAGCTAATATAATTCTAAATGAATTATATTTAGAATATAATACTGAAATCTTTTACTCTCAGACCTGGTACAAGACAAGGATGCCATCTATCACCTCACCTATTCAGTATCGTTTTGCAATCATTAGCTAGAGCCATTAGAGAAGAGGGAAAAATAAAAGAAATAAAAATAGGTAAAGAAGAAGTTAAATTATCATTATTTGCAGATGACATGATACTTTACTTGGTAGGCCCAAAAACCTCTACCAAGAAGCTATTAGAATTGATACACAAATTCAGTAGCATAGCAGGATATAAAGTCAATACTCAAAACTCAATAGCATTCCTCTACACAGATAAGAAACACACTGATAGGGAAATTAGAGGAGCAATACCTTGTACAATAGCACCATGACAAATTGATAACCTTGGAACTCATGTAACAAAATCAAAGATCTTTTCATGGAAAATTACAGTACTCTAGAAACAGACACTATAGAGGATTTCAGAAAATGGAAAGATATTCCCTGCTCCAGGACAGGAAGAACCAACATCATGAAGATGGCCATACTCCCAAAACTGTTGTATAGATTCAATACAATCCCTATTAAACTACCACCAACATACCTCCCACATCTAGAGAAATCATTCCTAAAATTTACTAGGAACCAGAAAAGAGAAATAGCAAAGGCAATGCTGAGCAACAAAGACAAGGCAGGAGGCATCATAATTCCTGACTTGAAATTATGCTACAAAGCTACTGTGATAAAATCAGCATGGTATTTGTAACGAAATACACCTAAGGATCAATGGAATAGGGTAGAAGATACAGAGGCCTCTACGAACACACTCAGCCACCTGGTCTTCAACAAAGGAGCCAAATATGCTTACTGGAAGAAAGAGAGCCTCTTTAACAAATGTTGCTTGAAAAACTGGCTCTCTACATTCCAAAAACTAAAAGTTGACCCAGGTCTATCACCATGCACCAAGCTAAAGTCAAAATGAATTAAAGCATCTAAACATTAAAAGAGAAACACTCAATCTCCTGGAAGAGAAAGTAGGAGGAACTCTTGAAGATATAAGGGTAGGCAAAGAGTTCATGAACAAAAATGAAATTGCACAGGTTAATACTTGAAAGAATTAACAACTGGGACCACCTCTTACTGGGAAGTTTTTGCACGTCAAAAGAAATTACCAACAAAGTGAAAAGACAACTCACAAATTTTGCAAAAATCTTAACTAATAAGCACTCAGACAAAGGCCTGCTCTCTAGAATTTATAAAGAACTAAAAAACATTAGGGCTCCTAAATTTAAAGACCCAACCCAGAAATGGGCATCCGAGACAAACACATACTTCTCAGAGGACAAAATTAAATGAATATACGACAAAATGCTCCACATCATGAGCCATCTGTGAAATGCAAATTAAAACAACACTGAGATACCATCTTACCCTAGACAGAATGGCTATCAT
>PVKA01046076.1:0-15148 GCA_004027165.1 Ctenomys sociabilis | reverse complement strand
TCTTAATTCACTGATAAGAGATATCTGCTAAAATAATATCTGTAAATATAATATCATGTATGCACCTTGTACAATACCAAAACGTTATGAAAACAGTTTGCAATGTATTAATTCATCGACTCTGTATGGTTAAGGTGTCTTGAAACTGTCTGATTGACATTTGTATTTTAATAAAATAAAAATAAATGGAAAAAAAAAGTTAATTTTGATATTATGAAAAAACACAGATATTCACAATGAAATGTTTTGTTTCCACCTTGGACTTTGTATTATCCAATAATTTGTTGAATTATTTGTAATCTGTAGAACTCTATCCTATCACCAGTATCAGCTACAAATTTAGTATTCTCCGCTTTACACAAAGATATTTGTTTTAGGACCTATGAGAAATAATGTGGTTTGAATCACATTTAAGTGTAGAAGAAGGGCTTCCAAGAGTAATTTATATTATCTTATAATGAAATAATTTGTAGGAACAAAGTTTCAAATGAGAAACAAAGTACTTGATTTTGTCATGCACTGCATATAGACACCAAACATAATTATGTTACTGCACATATTTCCCCCTTTGTTATTTCATTGAAATATGCAAAATTTCGTGAACAAATCTTAAGGATCTCTGATAATATTTTAAGCCTGATGATCCATTTAATTTTCTCAGTTTCCCGATGACAGAAGATCTGGTAATTGTCTCTATTAAAGGTTAAGGAAGACAGGAAATATTCTTTTAGAAACAAAATATGAGTCATTAAATTAGATCCTACCAGGTAGTTTGAAATTGCTTTGTAACTAAATGATCAACTATAGTTTTAATATGCATTCACTCATAATTTTTTTTTAATAAATTGTCTTCTTTTACACAATGAAATTTTCACCTCAATTGCATTAAAGGAAGCCTTGAAACCCTAATTTCTAGAAAGTAGGAGAGTAAATAAAACTTTTATAGTATTATGAAAACAGATGCTGTTTTGTTTAAAACACAATAATACTAGAAAAAGTAAAAATAATAAAATTAACTTTTACAGTGAAGGAATGATTAGAGGATAAGGTGATACCTTAAAGAATCCATTAAAATCTAGATAATGAAGAAAGAAATAATCCCAAAACACCATGTTTATCATTTCTTTGTATACTACTTCCATCTGACATTCTACTGGACATATACCTCTCTCCTCTGCTGCATGCATTAATTCAAAAGAATGGAGGAGAATGTGATTTTCAGAAAAATTCATACCATTTACATCTAACAATCTGGGGATTTGACAGTGAGGTAATTTATTGATATATGTGATTTGTGATTTTATTCATTTCTTGATAATGTGAGTGGCATATATATATATATATATATATATATATATATATATATATATATATATATATATATATATATATATAATGGCTGCTACCTTATGTACCATAGGTTAGGAAAGGAAACTCAGCAAAACCAGAGTGATGCAAATTCACAACACTGTTGTCTTTATTGATTGTTCACTGTCTTTTTTGAAGTAAAATCACAGATACATCTTTAAACACATTATAGCAGAACAAATTTTGAATTACATAGTTGAAATCTAGCTCAGAAAATGAAATTTGAAACACTCACTAGTCTTTGCTTATTAACTGAAATGAAATAAATATTAAGTAAAGAACTAAGGTCTTCATCCATGATGTCTTGGCCTTTTTTAAATCACTGAAATTATTAGGCTGCAAAAAGAAAATAAGAGACTAGAATAACAGAAAGGTAGAGGAGAATGGGAAGGAACATGCAAATTCTTCTTCTATCTTTATATAAAGTACAAATCTAAGATATTGTATTAAACTATTATTAAAAAGTGGAAAATGGAGAGCTAAAAATAAGGGACATTTGGATATTTTCTGTTAGTAAATTCTGTTTGTATCTCTTGGAATTCCAAACATCACGTTGAAAACCACACTCCTATAATGTATTTATCATTCTCAGCTTCACTAAGTCTAATAAGAAATTGAAGTAAAATTAGAAATTGTTCAAAAATTTATTTAAAACTTTAAATCCTACATACGTAGACCAGGTTCTCACAATGCAATAGAGAACAAATGTGTATGTGGTTTCTTTAGCATAAAACTAAAATTGAATTCAGTGAATGTCAATTGTCTTTACAAATACAGATAATGGCAGGATCATTGAATGCTGGAAGAAACAGAAAGGGAAGCTTTAACCTAATCTTTGACAAGAAAATTCTCCCCAAGCAAGTGACATTGGATGTGGAAATCTGTGCATTAAAAACACTGGCAATAGGATCACAGTTTACTTTTTGGGTGAATTTGCTCACAAACATGTGCAGGTAGACCTGTTGGTATGTGAAAAGATTCTTTGGCAGCAAAATGAAGGTATGTGTTTTCTTGACACTTAGAAGCAGGGAGAACAAGACAGGTGAAAGAGGTGAAAAGATGGCAGAGAAAAGAGAGATTAAGTAGTGGTCTGTTGGCCAAAGTAAGATTTGGGAGATTACACAAGAGTCATCAAAAGTTATAATTTTAAGTAATTTACCAGGTTTGTATTTCTAAAGCACAGGCTTAAACGTCAAGTTAACAATGTACAAAACAGCAAAAAGTCAACGCAATTGTTCAGATAATCATTACTTACAATCGTGTGATGGCAGCACAAATACGCAGAAGTTGAAATTCAAGGAAGAATTCTGAAGTTTGTGTTTTGCAAACCATTAAGCTGACTTTATGACAGTAAGTGAGTATAATTAAACTCAAGGGCATATGTATGATAACTGCCTTGAAAAATAGAATGAAAAACATATAATAGATTGTCTCATTTTTTCTCTTATTACAAAGAATGAAGATATTAAAAGAACCATATGCACAGTGCTTGCTTTATGCTTCATTTTTGTCTGAAATATAGGCTATGAAAATGGCAATAAACTGTATTGTATGTATGAATGATTGCCCTCAGCAGCTCATATCACAAATCATAAACCAATTTTCAGGTTTTTAATTTACATCAACAAACTCCATAGAGTTAATACCTCCTGTTGAACTGAACTGTATAATCCTTTGGCAGATTCAAAGTTATTTTTGTACACAGGCAATGAGAAATTGCAGTTTAGACTTGCTTAACTGTTAATTGATTTAGAAAGCTTAGAAGATGAATCTAACAATTCAACAAGTCCTCATAAATAAAATAAACTGAGAAAAATCTCCAAAGATTCTAGTCCAAATCTAAGTTATGCAGCAACAAGTGTGGGCCAGTTACGTGGAGGAGTGTTTCCATGCATTTTAAGACTAAAGTAAGACTCACTAAGCATCTATGCCTTGATGAGACAAAGTAGTAGTTTCCTTTAAACATCAGCTGACCCATAGTTAGAATTTCAAGTCTCTGTGTCAGCATAGTCCAATTTCTTTTTCCTTTACCACTTACATGTATGTATGTATGTATATATATATATATATATATATATATATATATGAATTCAATAAATACATTTATGTTCAATAAATATATTGAATTCAATAAATATCAATTGTCCTTTATATATATACATACACATATATATGTTTATATATATGTGTATATATATGTTCAGAAAATAAAGATAGTTAAATCTTGAAAAACACAAATTTAAGTTATATTGTGTTGTAGAAGTGCTTCTTCAAAATGTCTGCACCTCTTTTGCTTTTATTGTATCTAGATCTACAAAAATATGGTGAATTTCTACTGCGAAACAAGCATGACATTAAATACAGCTTACTGAAGTTCAAAGGGAGACTAAAAATAATTAAATGTTGTAGGATAACATAAAATTATCATTATTCTGGGAATTCTTTTTACTTTATATGTTTAAAATATTTACATCACTTTTTAAATAGTTAAGTGTCCTTTATAATGTGCCTTAACCGCTATGAGTATCTTACCATGCCTTCCAAAATGGATGTTCTCTAAGGCTCTTATGATTCTTAAAATCTAAACATTTAAAGGAAGAAGAAAAATCAATTAAAAATAATGTTCTAAAATGCTGAAAAAGAGAAACAGCATAGAAGAATGAGTAACTAATTTGACAAGGAAACCAGTGTGAATGTGAGATGATTTGGAGTAAAGATAGTGAGTTGGTTTCTAGTTAAAAACTTCACAGACACATGTAGTTGTGTGTTCCTGAGCCCTACGAACCACAAGTTCAAGCCTAGCATAGGCAACTTAGTGGTATTCTGTCTTATAATAAAAAATAAAAATTACTGGGAATGTAGCTCAACAAAAGGGCATGGGATGAATTTTCAGTTGAAAACAAAAGAGAAGCTCAATGGTTTGAAGTCCTAAAAGCTACAATCCCCATTTATAGTCTCTATATTCATGGTGGAAGAAGAACTCATAACAGTAGTTTGCTGATCACTTCGTGTTCAGCAATAATTATTTCCACACTATGTTACCAACGGTAGCCAAAAAATAAATAGCCAGTGAAATGTTTGAGTTTAAGGTTCTCCTCTCTCTCTCTCTCTCTCTCTCTCTCTGTCACACACACAAACTGCAAATGCATACCATAAAGGGCACATTAAAACATTTTTTGCAAAGAAAATACTGAACATTTTATAGCATTATAACAAAGGCATGTGAGTGAAAATGCTGAAGTTATTTCATATTAACAAACGAACATATTTAAACTACATCATAATGAAAAACAGACAAGACATTGGCCTATAATAAACAAAATTTAAATCTAGTCTTTTGGTTTTCATGTGACTATATAGTAGGAAGGCTGCTTATGGTATATGTAGTTGGTTAAGTGCAATATAGATTGCTTTCTGTACAAGGAATATAAGTGGTAAGTAACAACAAAGAAAGCAGAATCAAGAAATGGCCGTTCTGAGGGCTCAGTCAAATTGAATCTACTCATTCATTGATTCATCAGGACATCTTTTCAGTATTCACATGTCGGCTAGGGCCTAATATGGAATATTCACAAATCAAGTAAAAGTTCTGTCTGTACAGAGACATAGGTATACAAAATAAGCAGGGCATATTCTTGGTATTAAAGGAATGAGTAATTCAGTAAAGGTACAAGACATAAAACCTATGATGAAAACACTACTGTGGATGTTAAATTTAAAGTGTGTAGGGCTGGGGATGTAGCTCAGCGGTGCAGTGATGGTCTTTGGGGGGGGAGAGAGAGAGAGAGAGAGAGAGAGAGAGAGAGAGAGAGAGAGAGAAGTTGCTGTTAACTTCCACTGATACCATCCCATTACCTTAAACTCACTTAATTTCAGTGTCCTCGTCAATTTTTGAAGCAATTTACTCTTTATGTTTATGGAAATCTCTGTCAAATAAAAGGGGGCCCTCATCTACCATATTCACTGGATCCGGCACTGTGGGTCTTCTGATTGTCCCCAATGTCCATGTGGGACGTGCAAGCAAGCAGCGTAGTGCAACCGTAAACTCTCATGAGAAGGGTCTTAGAAAAGCTTCATGATTTGGAACAAGTGATGGAATAAACATGTGCAAAATGAAAGAAAGTATTTTGCAGTTGATCGGGGACACATGCATTACTATAATAATTTTTAAAATATAAACATTCACTTAATTTTTATCATAGCTCCTAGACACATATAAATAAAACAGATGTAATGTTCTCGGTGATTGATCATGTGTTCAGCATGAAATTAGGTCACAAAGAGCTATGTACATTCATATATTATAATGAAAATACATTTCCCCCAACTATCTCCAGCATTTATTTATTTATTTATACAATTTTTTTTGGTATTTAGTACAAGTTCTACATGGTCTCAACTGTGTAATTTGACTCATACTGATTCTCCTGTTTTCAGTCTCCCAAGAGCTGGGATTACAGGCATGTGCCACCATGCCCAGTCTCAGTTTCTGTCTCTGCGTGCCCCGGGGGCAGGGCCAGCACACTGGGGATTGAACATGGGCCTTGGAGCTCTCTCTAAGCAGGTGTTTTAGTCCTCTGAGTTATCTGGCTGGCCCTCCCCACCCTTTAGAGGTTTCAAATGTTTCATGAATTTTGATGAAAGCTTAATGTTTTTCACTTGGGAGCAAATGAATAGTAAGTATTTGCACAATATGGATAAAACTCTCCACATAATCATCCATATTTATTGAACACAGATGCTCCCAGGACATGTGTTTCTCTCTGAAATAAAGATCATGAAAAATAGAAAACATTCAAAACCACTTTTATTTTATGGATATTTTTGTACCATGAATGTTCCTATGCTTTACTGAATATATATTGATTTAGGCATGCATATTCAATTTATGAAAACTGAAAATTTCAAATTGCTAGATGAACAGAAATGTTCAGAATTCTCATTAGTTTCTCTAGTTCTTGAGATAATTTGTATTCATTATTATACCTCTTTTAGCCTTTTATATCTCTTATCTCAGTTTTACTCAATCTCTACCATGTACCTCAATTTTATTTTCTCCCCATTTCTAATACCAGTGTCCTAGATTGTAGGTTTTATTACCTTTCACTTGCACTATGTTAATCACTTCTAGATTTATCTCTCTGCCTCCAGTCTTAGCTTCCAATCAATAAATTATTGCTAAATAAATTTGTCTGGAATTCAAATTAATCATGTCTCCCACAAGTAGGATGCCATTCAAAGCTGCTTTCTGTCTCCTAAATTACATACAAATTCCTCACTTTGAATATTAGAGTCTTCAAAAACCTGGCCAGTCTTAGTGTGATTTGCACAGCAACCATACCGTTTGGAGTCGGGAACTAGTTAAACATACGGGCCCTCGGACTCCATCCCTGATTTCTAGTTGATGTAGAGGGATATTAAGTTGTGAGAAGAACTGATCTAAAGAACTGCCATGATGTCAGTGCAGCCTTTATTATCTATTATCCTTGTTCTTTGGTCCAAATGGGAAACTCAATTTGTTCTAAAATACTTTCTTGACTTTGATCCACAGCATCTCCAGTTTCTAACAACACAGAACACAAAATTTTGGATTTGTGAACTTGAATTCTTGTTATAATATTTGTATGTATTTTATGGTTGGCATGACATTATCTCTTTCCTTCTGAACATGATGAAAATCATAAAAGTCCCTTTTAATATATGATAATTAAGATTTGCCTTACTAGATCACAGAAAGAAAATTTACTGCTTATTCTTCTGTTTTTAGCCAATTTCTCTAATTATCTATTTAATGAAAATGTTTAATGCATTACTATATATGGTGATACATTATTAATTAATAGTTTAATACATAATTATATCCTATATTAAAAGACATAGATTTCCTGACAGAGTTGATCTAAAATTTTGATTGTTACAACTATATAAACAAAATAGTGTGCATGCCACAACTTTATACGTGATATATGTCATCTTCTACAGGAATTAAATAGATATTTGTAAGTATAACTTAGATTTTACAACTATTTCCATTGATGGAATCAATAAGGTTATTTTATGCAGTGAGGGTGCTCAGGTTTTTTTAATTAGATAAGGTTCCCAAATTCAAAGGACTGCTGTTGCAAAGTGTTGAACAATAATAATAATTTGACTCAGTCATTAACCAATGGTAACCCACAAATAGTTGTGAATGCACACATGGGTAGGCCATTTTAACCTCCATAGAAGAAACATCTATTGAAATTGTAGTGGTTTTAGTAATCATCAAGTGACGAGATTGTCACAATTCATAAATATCTCCCAGATTATAGTTTCTACTTTGGGTACAATTAAGTATGTTCTTTTAATGGTGGTTAAATAGTCTATTATAGTTCAAAAAGTTCTCCCTTTCTCCTGCATCAGTGTGAAGTTATTGCCTCTCCGTGTGGAACTTGAACACCTTCACTGACCAGATTAGTTCTCTCATGGCAGACCGCTCCCATCCCTTTTCCTCCCAGGCTGGATATCACTGTTGTACACTCACAGAGCACTTTCCACATGCACTAGTAAAATACCTGTTACTTTAAATAAGATACTATATTTTTATGAAACAAATAAAATTTAATTTATTTGTATAATTAAATCGAATAACTATACATCTTCAAGTTAGATGAAACTTTCATATATAATGGTTGAATTTTGCAAAAATAATATATTCATGTAGAAAAATGAGACTCAGTATCCATATTCAGCTCCTTTTACCCTAATTCCTTATAAGGAAGACAGCAATTTATTAAAAATGTTAACTCATATTAATTGGAACAATTAATGATTTCATTGTGACCTTTCCATACATTCATATATCATTCTTTAATTTAGCTGACACTCTCTGCTAAGGTGACAGTAGTTTTGTTCTGAGCAAATATAGGAAAGCTAAAGCATTAAAACCACTCCATCTAAAGATCAAAATAGAAAAAAAATATTCTACACAGTTCACATTTATGAAATCAGTAACAAATTTTCAGAAAATAAAACATCTTGCAGCATAAAGAATTAGTCCTAAGGGTGATATTATGGTAATTCCTTTGAGAAAGATCTAATTAAGAGGAAAGGATGGCTATGTATTTAAGAGTACAATGTAAAAGTCAGTCCTACAGTTGATTTGTGTGTAAGTCACTGATTAAGTACACTGTGTAAATCCTATCGGTATACTTGGGTAACTCACATTATGCACTACTTGTTATAAAATGGCAGTCTTCTTCCAGAAACAAAAAATATTTCAAAAGTTTGCAGGCATTTCTAAAGTATATGACCTTTGGCACAGTAAATTATGAACAAAGCAACTTAATGTGTAATTTTCTGCTTTGTTTTACCAGTACATGTTGTAATACATAAAGTTTATATTCATTTCCATGAACATGTAAATGTACATAATACAGTTATTTAAGTGTTGACATTGTAGCAGTAAATAATGCATCTCTTATGCAACATGCTTAACCACTCTCTGCCAAAATGATGTACAGTGGGCCATAAGCTCTGCATCAAATACTGAGATAGGAAATTAAAACAAAAATTTCCATGTGAATTAAATTATAGAATGGTTTGGCACCTATAGCTTTATCTGATAAAAATGCCAATGCCAACATTGAAACAATGCTTCATAGCCCAATCTAATACTTTCGATTGTAATTTTAGTGTCTACTAAAACAAACTTTCAAGATGAAATAGTTTTCCCCTTTTTCATAATGAGCACTAACTAAACATTTAACCACGTATTAGTTAAACCTGTGGATAAATCCATGAAGCGGATATTTTTATAACTGTTATAAATGGGGAAATGAAGTGAGAGATTAGGCCATTTATTCAATACCCCCAAAATAGTAGAGAATGGCATTCATTCTCTGGTACAGTCATTTTTGAGATGATTGAGCAATAAAATTCACAGATTTAAAAAATATGTGTGCCAAATATGAGTCTCCTTGAAACATCATTTGAAGGATTTTTCTACAAACATTGACACCACAGATTGCAATGTTACTAAATATCACTACCAAATTAAATGTGTGTATTTTCTAATTCAAGAAAAGTTCTAGCTAACAAATCGATGATGTGTCCCTATTGTAGCTGACAATCAGAATGACTTCTGCTGACTCAAAATTTAGATCAGAATGAAAGGTGCCCTTTGTTGTGTTTGCCTATAATCATGCAAACTATAAATGTGGCCAAATGCTATATTGCACAGTGCTATAGGGTAGGACTGCAGAGATGGGGAAATC
This sequence comes from Ctenomys sociabilis, assembly GCA_004027165.1. Taxonomy (NCBI): domain Eukaryota; kingdom Metazoa; phylum Chordata; class Mammalia; order Rodentia; family Ctenomyidae; genus Ctenomys; species Ctenomys sociabilis. The sequence continues at coordinate 5,525 of PVKA01046076.1, read as the reverse complement.
TACTTGTGTAAAGTTATGAATTGAATTATTTATTCCCCGATGCTAAATGACCAAAGGATTTAGGGTCAATGTAAGAATCTGGATTCTGAATTCTTCATCCCTGTTATAATGTCACATCAATTATGACAATAATGAGTCCTGATGATAAATGAATGTAGAACTGGGAGATACTAAATGCGAAGTATATATGCTTAGTCTGCATGTACTATCTTTGCATTTCTCAGAATGTAACTTGTAACTGGGCAAATTCCTAGAGGATAAGATTACAGATTAAATAGAAATGATATTATCTGCTGCGGAGTGACAGTTGTAAGCTTCAGTTATTCTTCTACCTGGTTAATGTGATTCTTATTCCATTTTATAGAGATTAGGAACAGGGGATGTTTAAAATTAACTCTAGATGGCTAGAGGGACTGAAGACATAAATTATATAGGACTACTCTCAAGGAAGAAAGACTCGTTATGGTGCATTTTATTTTATATTCTTCTAGGTGAATATGCTACCAACTGTAGCCAGTGGTAATCTTCTAACTCTCTGATTTTAAGAAGTTAAATTGGGGCCGGGGAGATAGCTCAGTAGAATAAGTGCTTCCTTGGCAAGCACAAGGGCCTCACTTCATTCCCCAGTTCTTCCAAAAAAAAAAATGTTAACTTACTAAATATGATAATCACTATATTTTTTGCTTTAACTCATTTAATGCAGTATCTCCATTTCAATATTGCTTCAATGCAATAAAATACACTGTAGTAGACTCAAGGAAAATTGTGAAGGCATTGTAGAATATTTTAAAGAAATAGAATTAATCTTTGGTGGCAAACAGACCAGAGTTAGAAATTTATGTGTATCAAATGCTAGCTAAGAATCTTTGGGCAATTTACTTTTTTTCTGGTAACTTAAAGTTTTATTACCAAAATGCCTTAGTGATGCAAACCTCACCTTCTTACATTGACCCTAAAGCTACATTATTAAGGAGCTACATTATTAAGGGAACAAATCCAGTGAATAAACACTAATAAACTATAAATTACATAACATTTAAATAATATAATTACTTTTAAATAAATACATTATAAATGAATTATTAGATTCATGTATTTACTGATATATTTTAGAATTATTGATAAATACTATAAATTAATTTCTTATGCATGCCCATCATGATACATTTTCTTAAATGTTACAGAAGCAAAGAAAAAATAAAATTATAACTTACAAAAGGACTTGCAAGGGCTGTCGAGGTAGCGCAGTGGTCTAAAGTGCCTCCTTAAGCAAGCTTTGCAAGCACAGGGATCGCAGATCGATCAGCATGTCCACCCAGGGCAGGCTGAGTGGGCCACAGGACTTGCAAAATAATGCATGCTCTGAACTTTTAGCTGCTTGTATTATACCATAATAGAGGTAGAACATAGAAGAACTCCAAAGAAACTTACAATCTATGGAAAAGTACACATATTTGAAATTACCATATTTAATATAACATTTCATACTGAAATGAAACATTAAATGTAACATTGTATTTGAAAAAATTTTATTCCCACATTTTAATTGCATTTCTCAACCCCAAAATAAACATTATTAGAACTTAAATCGCTACAAGACGCTTAATACCCACTAAAATTCTAATCCCTTTATTTTAAAAAGCTGGCTTAATAATCTTACTCATCTCAGAAGGCTGTCAATAAATGGCATTTTTGTACTGTGCGTGTGAGGAAAACAGTACAGATTATTAATACATATTTATATGTTGATTTTCTGGAATGACTATGAGCAAGTCAGGTTCCATGACTTTTTTTGGAAAATAATTACTGGGTTAAACAATTGGTCTACTTCTAGCATTTCCAAAATAAACTGGTCATTTGTGTCATTATCATAGAATATTACAAAGCAAATTACTTATATTGACCATATTGAGCAAATTAAGCCATTTAGCTTGTGGAACTCTCCATCATAGAGTTTGAATACTGCATTTGTACTTGATTCCAATAGTGGTTCAAGGATATTAGAAGGGGTATTCTGAACTGAGAAAACGAGGAAGGTCTAAATCATGAACAGGGTCTTGGAAATGAAAATCCAGCTACATGCAATAGGCAACACATGCGTGGAGGGCCTTTGAAGTCAAACACAAATAGAAATCATGACCTTCTACATTTGTGGACCACAGGGCATGCCAAGTGGGTTCTGACAATAAGAACCATTGCCCAAGAGTAAAGAAGAGCATCAAGGGGCTAATTTCAATATTCTTTCTTAAATGTTCTTAGTATACACTTTCTTCTTGTGTTCAGTTTACATGTTTATCTAATGATTCAATTTCTAAAGCAGAAATTGAATTACTTTTAAGGATTCAACTGAATGATGAGCTGCATAGCCTTCTAATATCCTTGAACCACTATTGGAATCAAGTACAAATGCAATATCCAAACTCTATGACGGAGAGTTCCACAAGCTAAATGGCTTAATTTGCTCAATATGGTCAATATAAGTGATTTGCTTTGTAATATTCTATGATAATGACACAAATGACCAGTTTATTTTGGAAATGCTAGAAGTAGACCAATTGCTCTATCTCACGTAGCAAAACTATTATGTGTATAAACAGAAGTTCCAATTTTCTAAATTAACTTTGCTCTTTTGAAATTAAATACACATATTATTTTATGAGACATAAGACTTCTTTTGTTAAAAAGCATAATGTAATCTCCAGGATCAAGAACATTTATGCTGCCCAGTAAATATTTTATCAGATAAACAAACAGGGTGGTTTTGCTATTGAATAGGAAACAAGAGCACATTTAAACTATAGTAGGCAGAATAATGTTCTTGTACAGGTGAACATAATCCTAAATGCCTGAATCTATGAATATGTAATGCTAATTAGCTGAATTAATACTACAGTGAGATGCCTAGGCTGTCCAGTGAAGCACAAGGTAGTCATGAGAGTATGTTTTCTGTTTATTGCTGTACTGGGCCTTGCATACTGTGGGCAAACATTTCAATAGAATTCTAACTGAGCTATCTCAGTTCTGTTTAGGTACTATTATTTTGAAACATAGCCTCACTAAGTTGTCCAGGCTAGACTCCCAGTCACAATCCCTCTGCCTCAGCCTCCAAAGAAGCTGGGAATGGAGGGAAACACCACCCTTTCTGGCTTCATAAGGGTACTAATATGGAAGAGGGATGTAGAAGTGTTACAGTGGGATGGGTATGTGATGTCATAAAGACTCCAGAGTATATTGCTGGCTTTAAGAATGGAGAGTCCCACTAGAATCTAGAAAAGACAAGGAAAAAGATAATATAGAAAAGAATGTAGCTATGATGATAGTTTGATTTTTTTATCTGACACGCATTCTGGTTATTGGGATTTTTCAAAAGTGTGAGTTAATGGATTTGTACTAAGTGACTTAACATTGTGCTAATTTGTTATAAAAGCAATAATTAACAAACCAACCAAATGATATTTTACTTAGTAAATTATCCATTGCCTATTTCATTATCATGAAATGCTATGTAAAAGTCCTAAATACTGTAATTGAACAAATTGATTGGTATTGTTCCCTAACCAGTATGGATATATTATTAGAAACAAGTACGTTTGTACAAAATAACCCCAAAGATTCTCATATGCAGCATTTTTCTGTCTTATTTGAATAATGAAGTGTTCACAAGTTGATACATGCTCAATGAGTCTAAAGAAAAACTATATTGGCACCTTATTATATACAAGGCAGGATGTTAAAGGATCATTACAAGCGATAGAGTAACATACTTTGTAACTACATGTAGGAAAATACTGGCCTTCAAAAATAAGAAACCTTTGATTATATTGAAGTGCTCATAGAGGAAGGGTGACAACAAAAGAAAGGAAAAATACAAGAAAGGCATAGAACAGAGAAGTGACAAAACACACTGTAAGTAATATATTGGTAGGAGCAGCTTGCTCAAGCAAAACTATACACTGAGAAAAAAATTGGAAATAAAATTAAGCTAGAGAAAGAAATAAAGTCAGTGTCTCTCACACATTCCTCTACCTGGTATGTTTTTTTCTTGCCACTCTGGCCTGACTCCTGATTGTCATACCTGGTTTTCTGATCTGAGGCCTTTTCCTGGCTTGCAGAACATATTTTTCCCACGGGTGCTGTAGGCAGAAAGGCTGGGACAATGAAAACACCTGGGGAGTGCCATGAAGCCAATGAGTGATGGTGACTGATACACAAATGAAAGTCCTTTGCTTTGAGAGAGGATGATACCAAAGCAGGTCATCTAGACTGGTTCATGGAATTCTCTGTTACACTATTTCTAATTCTCCAGTGTGATAACATGCTTGATGGCACATTGTTTATCAGTTCACTTTCTGTTCCTATCTCACTTCACCATTCTTATGTTGCAAAGAAGCTTTCAGTCTTGGATGTCTTGTTTCAGGGTCTGGTAGTGGAGGAAAACAAACTACCAGGAGAATTGGATTAAGCAGGTAAGGAATCCAAGCAAGGGATACCAGTTTGCAGCTTTGGCAACAATTACTAGAAAAATCAGCCAGATGAATAATCAGCCTGTTGTCACAGAGACAGGAGGAATCAAAACATAAAAATGAAACAGTATTTGATAACTTATTTCACATGAAATGACAAGGATAAATAGATTTTAATTTAAGCCTAAATTCAGTAGGATTTTGGAACCATGCAGAGACACAATAAAGTCAGAAAAAGTAATTGCTTAGGTTTTACTGCTGTGGAAACTATGATCATTCTAGCATTGTATTGCTTAGATGGGACAATGAATTAAAAGTTCTTGGTAAATTATAGGATTCTACACTTAACCATTTTTTTTACTATCATTGAATAAAAACTTATTGTGGTCTAATAATGAGAACTGGAGTCAGTACATACCCAATCCAGAAATCTGAAATCAGAAACACTCCAAAATCTGAAACTGTTTGAGTGTTGACATGGCACCACATCATAAAGGCTTATTTGATGCACAGCATTTTAATGATATATAAAATTATTTTAGGATATGCGACTAAGGTAAATATCTCTGAAATATAAGTGAATTCAGTATTTAAGCTTGTACTCCAGCCCCAAGATATGTCATTACATCTATGCAAATAATATTGATAGCCAAATAATCTGAAATACTTCTGTTCTCAAACACCAGATAAAATATTCTCAACCTGTACAATATTCCCATGACTTTCCACAATTTCTGACACAGATGAATGCTGCAATATTTCTTGAAATACATTCTTTCTACACTAAAAACTCTGAACCAAGAAACGAATATTCAAATATTTATTTTGATACTCTCAAGCATCCTAAATGATGGGCAGCGCATGTGTTTTTATCCCCGTTTTTAAAATTAAAGGAAAAAGAGCCAAGGATATTTAAGGGAATTGCCGTAGTTCAAATATTAAGTTCCTAGACATACTGAGATGCAGAAAGGCTTTTCTAGCCCTCAATCCAGCACTTATTCTTCCATACTCTTCTTTTTACTAGTTTGCAATTTTTATCTTAACGAGAAAAGCAAAACAATG
>PVKA01046075.1:0-15149 GCA_004027165.1 Ctenomys sociabilis | reverse complement strand
TTTAAGACGTGATTTTTATCTGCTTCAATATAGGTGGAGAATTTTATATTTTATCAGTCATTTCGTAATAAAGTTTTGTGAGAACTCAATTATAGGTTGTTGATTAAATTTTGCTGTTGGACGTCAATAGTGCCAAAGAGCAGAGTTTAATGGTTGGATTCTGAGATGAAAGGGATTGGGATAGCAGATTATTTTTTATTAGTTAATCATTTATTCATCTGCTGTACAGCACAAGATGCTTCTAGAACCACCGTGGAGCAGCCCCACATCCCTACTACTTTTCTGTCAAGTGAATATACAAAAGGTATTCACATGGCCATATACTGTACAGACAAAAAGCAAAGATCCTTGACTCACTAGAATGCTTTGTCTTTAGACTCTAACCACATATCCTGTGTCTTTCTTTTTTGTACCGGCGATCGAACTCAGGACCTCATGCTTCCCAGACAGGTGCTTATGCCACTGAGCTATCTCCCCAGCCCCTTATGTTTCTGTTAAAGGTAACTTTCAGATTTTGTGCTGGTTCTACAAGCTTGTTGTGGGTGGGTAGATTTCAACACCATGTGCCTATTTGCATATGTTTGCATATTGTGCTACTCTATTTGTGGTGATTCAGGTTACACGATAATGATCTCTGTTACTATGCTACCTTCAGAGAACTTCTGTTTGTTTGCTGTTGTTGACCATACAAAATGGGCTTTATTTTTGTTTGATTTCCATAAAATGCAGGTTTGGGAGTATGATCTCTAGCAATTTAAAATCAACTGTGAATCCCATGATATTCTCTCCTATGAAAGTTTAATTTCAACTTGTTGTTATGGTTTGTGTCTAGCTATCCCCTTAAAGTGGACATATGCAGTCATAGTTGGGACTTTCTCAGGGGTGGCTGGAACAGAATGTGTGATGCTATGATTAAGTATATGTGATTATTAAATTAGCCCACTGATTGATTTGGCACTCACTCTAAACAGGTTAGCTTATATAGGATATAAAAATGGAAGACAGAAGCTACTCTTCTCATTTGCTTGCTACTTCTCATCTGCCTGCTTTCCTTTGCCATCAACTATTTCTCCTCTGTGATGTCCTTCTTCTGTGCTACCATGCACTGAAACCAGCCAACTATGAACTTAATCTACGAACTGTGATCCAAATGAATCTTTCCTCCCTTAACGTTGGGCATCAAAAATTTTATCTCAGTCACAACAAAAGTAACTAGCACACTAATTCTCTGGAAAAAGACACATCTTATTAACTTAAGTATGATTCCATGCCTGATTGCAGGTGTCAGTAGGCTGATAAACTGGCTGAGCTCAAGTCTCTGCTGTGCAATGCTAAAGGAGAATCAACTTCCATACTTGTTCATTTTCTCATGGGAATTCCTGGATTTTAGCAAAGATATAGTATCTTGTTTTAAAAACCAGTTAGTAGTCCTAATAATGGAGTTATCAGCAGGACTTGAATTGTTTACCTTTGAAAAATACCAATAAAAACCAAACATTAAGCATTGGGCTAAGCCATGTAGATTTAGTAACTCAAGTCTATGTGATCAAGTATTTAGAACCATTGTCTTTCTACTTCTCTCATCTGGTAGTATGTATCTTCTGATCCATTGCACCAGGGGACTTGTCTGGTAGTGTATATCATCATGCCTCTTTTTGCCTAGAAACATTTAATATGCTTCTTTAACAGTTCATCTATTCTTGCATTTATTTTCCCAGGAAAACAGAAGTATCTGTGTGCCAGTAGAAATGACTGCACCATTGATAAATTCCGAAGGAAAAATTGTCCATCTTGTCGTCTCCGAAAATGCTATGAAGCAGGAATGACTCTGGGAGGTATGATACATTTCTTTCTCTTATTGTCCTTCTGATTCTTTGATTACCTCTTTAAGCCATATTTCCTCCATTGATACTTACAAGGAGATGAGCCATGCTCCCAAGTGCAGGCTAAATTTTTCACATCCAACTAAACCATCACCCAACTGGTGCCTACATCCTTAACCATGCCATCCATGACCCTAGGGTTCAGCATAGGAGTAGGAGGTGTAAAGCAAAGATCAGGAACCAACAGAGGGGTAATGATGCTGGATTATAATAGGCTGTGTTCCCCAGGAACATTGGCTTGATGCTGTTTGTTGGTAGCCAGGATAAGGGAACTAAGAAATCTGGAAGAGTCACAGGTGCAGGATGACCCAGGCACAAGCTGGCTCTGAACACCTAGGAATATCCCCCAGCAAGCTGGTGCCTAAATTGTAGGGACAGGAACCTGGAATGAGAAGCTGTTTCTGTTTGAAGCATATGACTAGGCTGCCAAACAGAGCTAATTTCCTATCCTAAGGATTAGAAGCTCTTTTAATTATTTCCATTTTTCGTTTGTTTTACAAATCTGTCAATCATTTCCAAAAACCAAATTTTAGTAGAGCAGTAGCTTGATACAGCTTTTTCAAGGTAATCCTCCATCATAAGGCTGTTTGTCCCCTAAACCTGTGGCTACCATGAGCATTGTCACCATTCCAAATATTTTGGCACTATATGATGTACATCATACTTTCTGCTTCTAAATTCCTCATCCGTTCATGTTTATATCTGCTGAATACCCTGCTGCTTGCTGCTTCCAGAAAAGCAAGCTCATTACTCTACTTTGATTTAGGAATGGAACTCAAAAAAATGCAAGTCTATTTGCATGCCCAAAACTATAGCCTCATACCTGATTATTCATTATCAGCTTAGCAAATCTAAGTGGGTGGAATCCAGCTCTCTCTTCTCTCCTCTTATGACTGATTCAGAGCAATTGTCCATCTCTGGTTTTCTATGAGGTGCTCAGTACCTTGACTACATTTCAAGACACTAACTTATTTTGTAACACTGGAACAACACCATATGTGTGTCCTTATGCATATAAGTTAATCATCCCCTCCACAGACTAGTAGTATTATATAAGCAGACCAATGTAATTCAAACAAAGGACCCCACCTTTAGTTGAAATCAACAGAAACAGCTTAAATAATGTCTAATACTCAAAACTATCATAGAAAATTTCCTGTAAGTAGCTTTTCCAATAGCTACCCCAAGTGAGACTTAAATATGTGGGAAAAATCAACCTTGTTTTTCTTTGCTAATTAAAGTCCAAGGAAATTCTATAAGTGTGGACTGCAGTGGAGGAACAGCATGACACAGACTTAATATGGGGTGCACAGAGGAAAAATCAGGAAAGGTGATGAAAGTATCAAAAGTGAAAAGTTTTCTCCATGCAAAACTTCCAAGTCCAAGACAAGATCCTGATACACTAGATTCACAAATATTAGCTTTCTGTGAATTAAGTGTAAGAGATGTCTGCTCCCAGGTGAGAACTCTTTAGCAAGCCATCTCTGGTATAAATTGCAAGCCTATTTTGATGTAAGTGAAATTTAATGGCAGCAAAAGTCCTCATAACATTTGATACTGATTCTTATTTCAGTTTCTTTTATTATAAACCAGTTTTGTGACATGATTATAGTGAGCTCCTTTTCAAAAAGACAAGCTTCTGTGAAGCAGATGATGTCACTGCACCATCTAGCATTTAGAATTCAGGTTGTAAATTGATTTATTCAGAAGAGTAGTATAGCTAGTTTTCAAATTGGTTTATTGTGTAGAGTGCTCAGATATGAGTGGGCTTCAGCAACACAATGAAGACAAGTTAATAAATGCAGTAGCTGGCTTTCATTTCAGTTCCATACCCATGATATTTATTGTCTGCTGCATATAAGACATTATGCTGGAATTAGAGTTAGGCTGAAAAACTTCAAGAAATGCTTACAAGATACAAGAATATTTGATATGATGTAAAAATGCCTTGCCTTTGGAATCAGGCAGACCTAGCTTTAAAATCCTAGCTCCTTTATTTACTGTGTGATCCTCTGAACCACAGTTTCTTTACTTGCAATTTAGAGATAACATTCTCATAGAGTTACAGGTAGCATCAGATGAAATGATTAATGTGAACATGTTTGGCAAATGACAGAGTATTAGACAAAAGTGAGGGGGCATGTTATGACAATCATATGACTAATAATTTAACTCGGAAGACTATTCTTACCACTTTCCAGTGGTTTTTAAACTGAGTAACTTGGGCCAGCCAAATAGCTCAGTGGATTAAAGCCCTTGAAAGTAAGCACAGGGGTGAGGGGGTTTCAATCCTCTGGCCTGCCATGTCGGCCCAGCCCCAGAAACACACTGAGACAGCAATTGAGACTGGACACAGTGGCATGCGCCTGTAATCTCAGCTCGTGGAAGGCTGTAAATAGGCAGATCACTAGGAGTCAAATCTAGTAGTGAGACCCTGAACACCCTGTAGATCCTTCCCTAAAAATACAAAAATAAAAAAGTAAACAGAGTAACTTGTTAGACTCTCTAACATGTAGCAATTCGCACAGACAGAAGATCTCCAGAAATTCATCTTTATGATCTCAAATTTAAAAATTGCCTTTTGTCAGATACAAAAGGTACATTTCCTGTTATATAGGTCTTGCTTTATCTTGATCTTAAACATCCAGCAGAAAGGTATAAAAATGGGGTATAAAAGTAAAGCCATATTAATATGCTGAGCTGTAAGAGGCTCAAGTCAACAACTTCTGACATTGTCAGTCCTATGTATAACCTACTACTGTTAGGGATTATTGGATTATTTTGCTGAATTCATGCACCTACAATATTTAAATCACAATGGAATACCCATCTCTGACAAAACTAAACAAAAAAGGGGACATAAATAAAGGAGCATTTTTTATCTGTATATACAAAATAGGATAGATATACAGCTAGTTTCTCTTAATTCAGTGAGAAGAAAGATTTGTATTAATAGTGTTTGGACAGGATATCATGTCTGCATCTTGTACTATGAATAACCATTATGAAAATAGCAATATACAATGTACTAATTATTGAAACTTTCCTACTAATCAGTTTTGAAACTGTCTCATTGTTATTTGTTTCTCAATATAATTAATAATAAATAAATAAAATAAATAAATAAAATATTTCCTGTAAAGAAGACAGAAAAAAGAAAATTTCTATCATGATGCTGTTTGGCAAGTGATTTTTTAAATTAACTTTATTGAGAAACAAATATCAATGAGACAGTTTCAAAACTGATTAGTAAGATAGTTTCAATAATTAAAACATTGCGTATTGTAGCTGATTTTAATAGTTTGAAAAACATCCATTATAATCAAGCATGTGTTGGGAAAAACTCAGTGTTCATCCTGGTAAATCATTGCTTGAAAATCAAAATTTTGTATTTTGCCAAAGTATTTCCACATTGTCTACCTTCTTACAGTCCCCTCTAACATTGATTGTTAGCTTGTAAATTCAGTGTGTTTCACACCTTTATGAAAATAATAGAGAAAAGAAAGAAAACAATATTATAACTTGTCTCTTGAGATTACTTTAGCACTATACATCCATCTTCATAAAACTTGGATTTAGCGTAGACATTTTTTATCACCTTGCAGAATTCATAGAACTTAATTTCCTTCTCATTGCTAAAATATAGATACAAACATAGATATAGAAATAGATATGCATATACATACACATATACATACATGGATGAATGTGAATCCATTTTCCTATCATACAATTAGAGAGTCACTTCATCAAGGGTCTTTCTAGTGTTAACATTTTGTGATTTTATATATAAAGGCACAGAGAAGGGATCCTAAATTTATGTGTCCTTATTTGATTGCCTGTTCCCAGAAGCATAGGCACTCAAGATATATGTTTCAATTAGCTGGCATAATAATTTCAACTACTTTCATTCACAATACACAACATGTATTGTATATCTAAATGTAGACTAAATTCATAGATTATCAGAAGTAGATGATAGAATATATATCCTGGTATTTCAGAACACCTGGCACTGTGTAGCTGATGGCTGTTTCATCTCAAGGTATCAATATTCACAATCTGGCTTTCCCTACAGTTTTGCATTCATAGTTAATGGAAACTAATCATCTTAGAGATGCTTAATATATTTTGCAAAATTTTTCTATTTTGAGGTTTATCTACCTGTACCCCTTGTTTTTTGCTTAGCAGATATAGTGTTTCTGAAAGGTTCATATAGGTAGGTGGATTTTCAGAATGCTTCTCTTAAAGATCTCTAGTCTGTCAGCTGCCATCCCGAACAAAGACAGGTCTTTTTTTATATGATAGCTTTCAGGTTACATTTTTTTAATTGAAGTACAATAGCAATGAGATAGTTTCAAGACACATTAACAGGACAGATTCGATAAATTAATACATTGCAAACTGTTTTCATAATGTTTTGGTATTGTACAAGGTGCATACGATATTATACTTATAGACATTATTATAGCAGATGTCTCTTATCTGTAAATTAAAAGATTGTAGCTGTTTACTTATCTTATTTTTATACCTGAATTATACCACAGATTCAATAATTAATATTTTCTATCTTGTTATTTTCCTAGTGTTTGTCCATAGTGCTAGAAGCCAACATAATATCTTCTCCAACTACTATTAGTGCAAATTGTGCTTCTCATAGAATTATGCAGAAGCATGGCATATTTACCCTAACTGTACTGTTTATACACACACATCATGATTCTTCCTTTCTATACCTCATTTTTTGTCTAGACCTGTCAAAGATGGGCACTCTATGGTAATTAAACCAACTTAGGTGCCTGAACTCGCTAACACAATCCAACACAGTCCAGCATTCCACAATAATAGTGAGTTATCTGAAGAAGGTATTACCTTTAAAAATATATATATTGCTGATTGCCTCAAGAACTGAACTCTTGAGCCAGGGAGATAGCACAGAAGAATAAATATTTGCCTGGCAAGTGCAAGGGCCTGAGTTCAATCCCTGCTTCCACAAAAATAAATAAAGAAATAAATAAACAAACAAACAAGAAAAGAATTGAAATCTCTAATATCAGATACCTGTAGTCCCAGCCCTGGGGAAGATCACTGTGAGTTCAAGGCCAGCCTGGGATACAAAGTGAGCTCATGGCCAGCCTGAACTTCATGGAGAAACCCTGCCTCAAAAAGACCAGAAAAAGAATTTAACTCCCTTACCTACTCTTCATTTAAAAAACACTTATAAGTACAATTTCTTATAAAGGCCTTTTATTAGTGAATTAGTTGTGACATTTTCAAAGCCCTTAAATAGAGTAACTGTACAACTATCTCACTTTTCTTTGCACTTTTGAAAGATGCACTTTGAGTTTCTAAGACAAAATAAGAATGAAAGAATTGCCTCTTATACCATATTTTCTACTGATCCTTTCCTCCTTCCCACTTTTCTCTTATTCTTGCACAAACATTGTTTCTTTTTGTTTTGAAACTGATGAGTTCTCAGCTCTTAGAAAATAACAGTCCATGTTTGTTCCTTCTCCTGGGCCATGGAAAGTTGTAGGTCTTTTGGGAATTGCAAGTGGCAGCCAAACTCCAGAAGAAAAGAAGGAACACAGAGCCCCAGTGCACGCGAGAATCTGAGGTTTGCAGCATTTCCTTCAAAGGTTATTTTAGAAGCCTCTTTCCTATGAAGAGACTGAACTCTGAATTTCAGAATAAAAGCTTAACACATCTGTAGGTTTTAATAGCCTACATGAATTCTCTTTTTGGGAGGATGTTTTAAGGAGGGTCCAGCCATGGTCTGATGTTAGCAGGAAAGGTATAAACATCTGGACATATTACAGTATTGAAGAGAGTCCTGATGCCAGCTGTTTGTCATTCTTTATGCTCAATAGAAGCTCGATGGTGCTGCTTCTGGGTCACATTTCTTTGAGAAAGAGTGATTTCAATGTTCAAATGGCATTCATAACATGGTTCTTCACATCCTTCATTCATTTCTTTTATTCATCAATCCTTCCAACCAGCTACAAATCTAGTGCTTTCATCTTTACATCCAATCATTGACTTATTTATCCTTTTAACAATTACTTATTGAGTGCCAACTATGTACCAGACAATATTCTGCATATTTTGGGCAACCAGAGCTGCTTGCTTATAAATTAAACAGGAGGAAACAGATATGCACCACAAATATACACCTTACCGTAAAGGATAAATAGTCAATCATTGTGAAGTTTAGAGAGATGCAAAGAGTACAGTTGAATAAAGACACAGTGACATGAAAATTTCACTGCAGCTTTGACCTGGAGGTAGTTTCACATGGCCAGGGGTGGGGATATCGAAAGATCAAATATAACTGCACTGAAAATCAACTTGCTGATTGTACTCACAGGCTGGGATTTCAGGAATTAGAAGACTTATGATAATGGGACAGACACAACCACATATCCAGTTATTGACATTTTTTTCTTTTAAAAAGAAAAAAACAATATAAATAATGATACACAATTTTAAAACAAGATAATAAGAGATTAACAATGATTGGGCCAGCAAGCTAGCTCAGTGGTTTAAAGCACTTGCTTAGGCAAGCTTAGTCAAGTTTAGGGTCATGGACCAAAGTTCAATCCCTTACATGCTGCACCAGCCCCAGCCCCAGGGTGGGCTGAGTTAGCCCACAGAAAACAAAAGAGATTAACGATGACTAGTATATCATGTATTGTTATCTTCAAAGTAGGCTCAGATTACAAGATATAATCATGAAAAAATGATCAAATAGTACAAACACAAATCATTCTTTTCAGTGAACTAGATTGACATTTTTGACAATGGTTGTTGTATTACATATTGTTGTCTTCAATATAGTTCCCCAGATTACCAACTATAGATATGCAAGATTGAGCACGTAGTTAAATATTAACTGTTCCTCTTAATAAAACAATAGATCCAAGTTTTCTGAACAAGGAGATTATGGAGCCACAGAGGAAAGAGATTGAAGTTCTAAAGTGTGCCTGGGGAGAGTCACATGAAGAGAAAACTTTCTCTCAAGCTCTCACAGAGAGCAAACTGGTCAAGCATTGGCCATGACTCATCCACATGGATGACACAGACAAAGGAACTACAGAATAATGTACAAGACTACAAGATAAACCCTGAGAGGACTTCACTGACCACATAGGAAATATAAAGTTCATGTGTTGGCATATAAGTCTTGATCTATCTATTTCTTAACCATCCAACAGAAAAGTATAGAAATGAAGTATACATCATGGGGCCATAATATTAAGCTGAGCTATAAATGACTATGGTCCACAATTTCTTTGAATAACTCACTATGGTTGTAGAATGCTGGACTGTGTTGGATTGTGGTGTCGAGTTCAAGCACATAAGTTAGTTGAATGTCAATGGAGTGCCCACCTTTGACAGGTGTAGACAAAGGAAGGGGTGTAGAAAGAAAAAATCATGATGTGTGTGTATAGACAGTACAGTTGGGATAGATAATGCTGTGCTTCTACATAATTCAATGAGAGGCAAGATCTGCACTAATGGTGGTTGGACAGGATATTATGTCGGCTTCTAGTACTACGGTCATCCACTAGGTAAATAATTATTGAATTTTTGATATAATTCAGCTATAAAAAACCTGTAAATATAATATCATGTATGCACCTTGTACAATACCAAAACATTATGAAAATAGTTTGCAATGTATTAATTTATCGAATCTTTATGGTTAAGGTGTCTTGAAACTGTCTGACTGACATTTGTAGTTCAATAAAATAAAAAAAATAAAACAATAGAAATTAGTAGTACAATTATCTTAGTTATAGTGTATGTGTACATGTATATATGTATTTTACTTTACCTTTCTTCTTTTTTTCCTTTTCCCCATCACAGTTGTTCTTTCCTTCTGTTCAGATTCTTTCCCTTTCATACTATCTATTGTATGTTTTGAATCTTACTTATTCTTTTGCACATGCAATTCTGATTTGTTTTCCTCATGAGCTCAGTGTCAAGTTGTAGCCATGAACCTATAAAAGGCATGTTTTATTTTAAAAAGAGAACTGATTAACCATGAATATTGTGCTAGGGCAGGTTTAAATTTTCAAAAGTGAAAGAGTAGACTTAGGTCATGAATCTTCTCTCCACATAGGCCTTTCTTTATATCAGAAAACTTGGTCTAGGCTGGCACTTTCCCAGTGTGAGTTCTGAGAAGACTCTGCATGAAGTGTTCCATGAAAAATTATTTTTATTGTAAAATAATTAAAAGAAAGGTCCCTTCATTTCATATAAAATCTATTAACATCAAGACTATTCTCTGGAATACATTTCAGAAAACATAGGTATAAATAAGGATCCTATCCTGTATGCAAACAGAGTAATTAAAACAGATAATCCATTTTGTAGATCTGTGCATCATTTCTCACCAAAAGAATCAGTTAAGAATTATGAAGAGAGCCGGTCAAATATGAGCTTGCAGATTAAAGCACCTGCAAGCAAGCACAGGGGCTTAGGGTTCAATCCCCCAGCCTGCAGTGCTGGCCCCGCCCCTGGGGCTCTCTGAGACAGCAATTGAGTCTGGGTGTGGTGGCGCATACCCGTAACAAGTCTGATCTAGTAGTGAGACCTGAAGCACCCTGTAGACCCTTCTCTAAAATAAAATTTTAAAAAAGAACTATCAAGAGAGACTAGCCTCAAGATGTCTAAAGTATTTACATGCACTTTTGGTAAAGTGTGAAGTGTGCCTTTTCATACATGTTGTATTTCCATATACAAAGGACAAAAAGTAGCATAGGTCAGAGTACAGGTTTACTAAGTCACCTCGTAGCTTCAGGCACATAATTTTGTCTGGAGGAGCATGCTACAAAAATTATTTCTAAGAAAAAGAGTAACAAAACCAGCTTATCCAGAGAAAACCAGATACCTCATCCATACCCTACACCATAGGAAACATGTAGAACCTGGCAACCAGCTGAGATAGAAGAAACTAGTGTCTGACTCATCACCCTATACTACAGGAAAGGCGACTTTGGCAAGAAGTGCCTGGGAATCAGGTACCAACTGTGCCAGAGGAACCCAGATGCCTGACCCATCCCCCTACTCAGTGAGAAGCATCTAGGACTTGGCCAGAGGAAATGTGAAAATGACAAAACCAAGGAGCAAAATGTAGTATGAGACCTCCAACCCACAGAGAACAAGTCTAGGTCACATCAACATAAAAGAAATTAGCAGTCACACATCTGAAATCTAGGAAATAATACTAACTGAAGTAAAGAAACAAATCCAGGAAGCTATAGAGGAAATCAAATCAGAAATAATATTTCAGGTAAAAATAAAGGATAATAATAGCAAAAAATGTTAAGCATACCTAAAGAAAACATAGATTAAAAACTAGAGGAGTACAGAAAAATGACTGAAACCTTGAATGAACAATATAGCAATTTGTTTGGTGAAGTTCTGCATTGTTTGTAATGTATTTGGGATTTTCTCACAGTTCTGTGTTCTTTTTAGATAATAATAATGATAATGATAATAATAATAATGAAAAGAATTAGAATGCATCAAACAGTCAAAAAGATAGTTAAGAAATTAAAAATTTCATCAAAAGCTAGCAAAAACATTTGAATGAAACTGAAGATGCACATTCAGACCTTGAAGACATCTTTGCAGCTACTGACCATGAAAGGAAAGATATCTTTTCTTTTTTTTTTTTTTTTTTGTACTGAGGATCAAGCTCAAGAGCTTGCACTTTCCATGTAGGTGCTTATGTCACTGAGCTATCTCCACAGCCTAGTGAATATTGCTTAAAAATAATTAGGAACCAGGAAATAATAATTCAGCCCCAAGGTTCCACAAAAATAGAAAAATATAAGACAGATATCAATTAAAATGCAGAGGTCAATACAAATGACATAAAAAGATTATTTGCAGACATAAGGGCAGAAAATTTCCCAGCATGGAAAAAGACCCTGACCTATAAGAAGTGAGTCATAGAGAACTCCAATTAGCATTAACTAAAATAAATGTACCCCCAAAGATAGAACAAGATCCCAGAAATTCAGTACAATAGATAATAGAGCAGGTTAAAAACTTAGAGTAAAGAAGATTACCTATAAAGGAAAGTTCATCAGAATCAAGCGGATTTCTCAACACAAATCAACAAGTCAAGAAATAAAACAATTTTGAATCAATATTGAGGTACTCTGCAAAATTATCTTTCAAAATTAATGGAGTGGTAAGATACTTCTATGACAAAGAACTAAAGTAATTCATGACCACACAAACAAAGAATACAGGGTCAGCCAAATAGCTCAGCAAAATAAAGTGCCTACAAGCAGGCACAGTAGCCAGGGTTCCATCCCCCCGACCTGCCATGCCAGCCCCCTCTCTGGGCATGCTGAGACAACAACTGAGACTGGGCATGGTGGCACATGTCTGCAATCCCAGCTCTTGGGAGGCTGTAAACAAACAGATCACTACAAGTCTGATCTAGTAGTGACACCCTGAACACCCTGTAGACCCTTCCCTAAAATTAAAAAAAAATACAGAAAGATAATGAAATATGTTCTAGGAAGATAAAAATGACAATTATAAGATCAACAACAAAATGAACTACTAAGTAAGGCAAACAAACATAGAGAAAAGAAGGTAATCAAGAGCAGGAAAATAACATGACAAAAATAGTCTAATACACGTCCATTTTAACCATCAATGTTAAATGGTCTCAGTTCACCAATTGAACGAAACAGACTGGCAGAGTGGATCAAGAAACAGAACTCTTGGGCTAAGTGCCTGCCTGGAATGTGCAAGGTCCTGAGTTCTATTCTCGGTACCACAAGGCATGCCAGGCTCAGAACCAAAGGTACACTGCACCAGAACTTGAAACTAGGTGGAGTGGTGCACACCTGTAAACCCAGCAAAGGACAGGTTGAGACAGGAGGATCACTATGAGTCTGAACTGTATAGCAAGATGCTGTGCCAAATAAGTAAACAAAATATTTTGTATATATTTAATACAGGTCTCATTTCAAAGACCGGACTCATAGTGATCCTCCTGTTTTCAGCCCGCCCAATTCTGGGATTACAGGCACACAGCACCACATTCAGTCTCCATTACCATCTCAGTGTGCCCTGGGGACAGTGCTGGCTGAGTCCCAGCCCCTGTGTGTGCCTAAGCAGGTGCTTTAATCTGCTGAGCTGTCTGGCTAGCCAAAAATATTTTTTAAATTTGAAAATAGAAACAAAACCCAACAATATTCTGTATAGAAGAAAGATATTTAATTCAAATGGAAATTCATAGACTGAAAATCAAAGGATGAAAACACTATTCCATGTGACAGGAATCCAGAAAAAGAACAGAGGTAGCTATTCTGCTTTCAGACAATGTGAACTTCAAATCAAGAATGATAGCATGAGATAAAGAACGTCACTAGATACTTGTTAGGGGCAAAGTTCAACAGGAAGGGATAACAGTCATTAATATGTATGCACCAAACTCAGGAGCACCCAAGTATATAAGACAAATTTTAATGAACATGAAAAATCAAATAACCAATAATACAGATGTAATTGGGACTTTAACACCCAATTATCACAAAGGTATAGACCAAAAGACATAGCAAAGAAATAGCAGAACTAAAACAAACTTGTGAACAAATGTACTTAGGAGAGAGACATTTACAAAATGTTCCACCCAACAATATTGGAATACTCTGGACATTCTCCAAAATAGACCATATACTAGCCTATAGAACATGCATAAATAAATGCAAAAGAATTGAAATTGTCCCATACATAGTATCTGACCATATGACAACGACACTGCAAAACCTCCATAAACACATAAAAAAGTTAAATAATACTCTCCAGGACAACCAATGGGTCACAGATGAGATTAAAGAAGAAATTGGGGGGGGGGGTCCAGGGAAATGTCTCAGTGGAATAACCACTTCCCTGGCAAGTGCAAGGGCATGAGTTCAATCCCTGGTTCTGCCAAAAAAAAAAAAAAAAAAAAAAAAAAAAAAAAAAAAAAAAAAAAAAAAAAGAAGAAGAACAAGAAATTAGGGCCTGGGAGACAGCTCAGTAGAATAAATGCTTGCCTGGCAAGCTCAGGGTCCTGAATTCAATCCCAGGTACCACAAAAGAAAAAAAAAATTTAAACAATATCCACAATCAAACAATATTTAAAACATAATGTATCAGAAGCTCTGAGATGCAATGAAAGCAATCCTCAGGGGGCAATTTATAGCAGTGAACTCTCACATTAGGAAAACAGAATGAGAACAAATAAATAGCCTAATGCTTAACTTCAAAATTTTAGAAAATAAACAATAAATCAAGCTCAAAGTCAAAAGAAGGTAGGAAATTATAAAGGTCAGAGCATAAATTGATACAATTGAGAAAAAGAAAACAATATAAAGAGTTAGGAAACCAAAGTGCTGGCTTTTTTAAAGAATTAATAAAGCCCTAGCCAACCTTATGAAGAAAAATAAAGGAATAACTGAAATTCATGCAATAAAGAATGAAGGGGTGGAATCATTACAGAGTCTGTGGAAAATCAGATCATCTGCTTTGAAAATGTTTACTCTCACAGGATGGAAAACACAGAAGAAATGAGTGGATTGATATATATATATATATATATATATATATATATATATATATATATATATATATATATATACACACACACACACACACATATATATATATATATATAAATTCCCAAAACTGAATCAAGAACATATAAAAATATCTTACTAACCCAATATCAGTTAAGAAATTGAACATGTAACTAAAAATTTACCAACAAACATAATCCCAGGTCTTGATGGATTCAAAGCTGAACTCCACAAGAAATGTAGAGAAGTTTTAATGCCCATATTCCTATAACTCTTCAATGAAATTTGAAGGGAAATAATTCTTCCTAACCTCTTTCTCAAAGCAACAATTGCACTGATAGCAAAATCAGGGAAAAACCCAACAAAAAAATATAATTACAGAATGACCTTCCTAATGAACATAGATCAATAAAATGCTAGCCAGCAGAATGCAGAAAATTATCAAGAAACTTATACACCATGACAAGGTACAATTCATACCAAGAATTAGGGATATATCAACATATGCAAATGTATAAATATAGTTAGACCATACAAACATGTCCAAAAACAAAATACATCGAATCATTTCTTCCCCTTCCCCTTCCCCTTCCCCTCCTTCTCCTTCTCCTTCTCCTTCTCCTTCTCCTTCTCCTTCTCCTTCTCCTTCTCCTTCTCCTTCTCCTTCTCCTTC
>PVKA01046074.1:0-15169 GCA_004027165.1 Ctenomys sociabilis | reverse complement strand
TGAGAGAAAGTTTTCTCTTCATGTGACTCTCCCCAGGCACACTATAGAACTTCAATCTCTTTCCTCTGTGGCTCCATAATCTCCTTGTTCAGAAAATTTGGAGCTCACCTGAGTTTCATGATGTTGCAGTACAGGTTCTCCTATGTCCTGAGTCTTCGCTGACCTTGAAAAGCTAGGGCCAAAATGTTGGCTGGCCTTGTGGCTCTTCTATTTCTCCAACTTTGACTTGGGATCTTAGGTTGTTAACCATCCAGAAGAAAAGCTGATTAGTATCCTGCAGCATATGCCATTCACTTTGCCTTATCTGACTCAATTGATTTTACTTGTTGTACGTTTCCTTTTGGATTTCTGCTTTTCGCTTGTTATACTAGGGAGACTATATGACATTTACATATGTGTGTCTGGTTTATTTCACTTATGAGCATATGTTCAAGTGGCATCCACTTCAGTATAAATGCTTCAAACTTATCATTCTTAATAGCTGAGTAATACTCCATTATATAGAAATACCACATCTTTTTCAACCATTCCTCATGTGATGGACATCTTGGTTGTTCCCAAGATTTTGCTATCACACGTTGTGCTGCTATAAACAGAGGTACACATATATCACTATGATACAATGTTTTCAGTTCCTTTGGGAAAATTCCAAGTAGGGGGATAGCCGGCTTGAATGCAATTTCTAGTCCTACTCTTTTGAGGAGTCTCCACACTGACCTCCACAATGGTTGTACCAGTCTACATTCCCACCAGCAGTGGAGAAGTGTTCCCTTTTCCCCACAGCCTCTCCAACATTTGTTGTTGGTTGATTTCCTTATGATAGCCATTCTTTCTGGAGTGAGATGGTATCTCAGTGTCGTTTTTATTTGCATTTCATGAATGGCTAGCGATGTGGAGCATTTTTTCATATATTTATTTGCTTCTTTAATTTCAACCTCTGAGAAGTTTGTATTCATCTCAGATGCCAGTTTTTGGATTGGGTCTTTAACTTTTGGGGGCCTAATTTTTCTCAGTTCTTTTTATGTTGTAGATAGAAGTCCTTTCTCTAAGTGATTGTTCGTTAAGATATTTGTCCCAATTGCAGAAACTGCTCTATAGGAAGAGACTCCAGTTGTTGATTCCTTGAAATATATCCCATGCAGTTTGCTTTTTGCTCATGAAATCTCTGCCTACATGTGTGGCTTCAAGATATCCACCTAGGCCACAGTGAGTGTCTCATTGTTTGGCTGGGCTATTTACTAGACCCCAGGGCAGTAGGGAAGGAGAGGTAAGGTCTCCAGGCAAGGGTGCCAGCAGGAGGAGATGAGCACTGAAGCCACCTGCTGTTGGTGGCAGCAGAGTGGTGGGGAGCTGCAGCAGCTATCTTAGACGCAACGTGGGTGCATATCCCCTGATATCTGTGTACTCTGAAAAGGTGGAATCATCTGGAAAAGATGTCATCTTGCCTGCTGCCTTCAAGGCTCCCATTTGACCAGATATTGTGAATTTTGTTCACACTAACTTGCGGAAAAGCAACAGACAGCCGTATGCTGTCAGCGAACTACCATGTCATCAGACCAGTGCTGAGTCTTGGGGGACTGGCAGAGCTGTGTCTCAAATTCCCAGATTTCGTGGCAATGCAACCCACCATTCGGGCCATGGTGCCTTTACCAACATGTGTCAGAGAAATCACATGTTTTCACCAACCAAAACCTGGTGCCGTTGGCACCTCAGAGTCAACACAACTCAGAAGTTACATGCCATCTGCTCGGCCTTAGCCACCTTGGCCTTCCCAGCCCTGGTCATGTCCAAAGGTCATCGAATTGAGGAAGTTCCAAAACTTCCCTTGGTGGTGGAAGATAAAGTTGAAGGTTACAAGAAGACTAAGGAGGCAGTTTTGCTCCTGAAGAAACTTAAGGCCTAGAATGATATCAAAAATGTCTATGGCTCTCAGCGAATGAGGGCTGGCAAGGGCAAAATGAGAAACCACCATCGCATCCAGCGTAAGGGACCTTGCATCATCTATAATGAAGACAATGGTATCATCAAGCCTTCAGAAATATCCTGGGCATTACTCTGCTCAATGTAAGAAAATTGAATATTTTGAAACTTGCGCCTGGTGGGCGTGTGGGGCATTTCTGCATTTGGACTGAAAGTGCTTTCTAGAAGTTAGATGACCTGTATGGCACTTGGCACAAAGCGCTACCCTCAAGAGACTATAACCTGCCTATGCACAAGATGATTAATACAGATCTGAGCAGAATCTTGAAGAGTCCAGAGATCCAAAGAGCCCTCTGAGCACTACACAAGAAGATCCATCATAGAGTCCTGAAGAAGAATCCCTGAAGTACCTGAGAATCATGCTGAAGCTGAACCAATATGCAAAGACCATGCACTGGAACACCATTCTTCACTAGGCCAGGAATCACCAGATTCGTATGACTAAAACAACTGCACAGGCAGCCAAAGTGGAAGAGAAGGAAGTTGCTGGCAAGAAGCCTGTGAAGAGAAGAAAGGAAAGAAAGCTGCTGTGAAGGCCTGTGAAGAAGCCTTTGGGGGAAAAGCCTCCCGCTCCCAAGAAGCCAGCAGAAAAGAAACCTGCTGCATAAACTCTAAAATCGCTATCCCATACAAGTACCATAAATTTGGACAGATTATTTTGAATAAAGACCTGGTCAGAGGCACTAAGAAAAAAAAAAAAGATATCCACCTACATTCTCTTCTAGTAGATTTAGTGTTCCTGTTTTAATCCTTGGATGTTTAATGCATTTTTACTTTAGTTTAGTGCACTAAACTAAAGTAAAAATGCATTAAACATTTTTTGAGTACCATTTGTTGAAGGAGCCATCTTGAAGTAAACATGCTTGGCATCTTTGTCAAACATAAGGTGGATGAGTGTGTTTGTAGCTGTATCTGCATCTTCTAATATGTTCCACTGATCCTTGGATCTGCTTTTTTGCCAGTATGATAATTTTACCACAGTAGCTTTGTAGTATAACTTCCAGTCAAGGATTGCAATGCTTCCTACCTTACCTTTGTTGCTAAGGATTGCTTGTGTTATTTTAGACCTTTTCTTACTTCAAACAAATTTTAGGAATATTTTCTCTACATCTGTGAGGCACATTGACCTTATTTTGATAGGGATTACACTGAAAACATGGAAAACAATTTTGGGAGTGTGGCCATTATCACAGTGTTGATGCTTCCTATCCAGCAGCAAGAAATATCTTTCCATTTTCTGAAATCCTCTTTGATCTCCTTTACCAAGTATTGTAATTTTCATCATATAGATCTTTTCCTTCCTTTGTTAGATTAATTTTTTTTTCTCTGAACTGGGGATTGAACTCAGGCCCTTGCACTTGCCCGGGAAGTGCTTATTCTACTGAGTCACCTCCCTGACCCCTGTTAGATTAATTCTTAAGTATTTCATTTTTTTAACCCTATTGTGAAGGGTATTTTTTTTCTGTAATTTCTTTCTTGGTGAGTCTGTTATCTGTGTACAGCAACGTTTTTGGTTTATTGATTTATGGATGTTGAGTTGGTATCCTGCTGTTACTAAATTTGTTTGTTACTTCTAGGAGCTTCTTGATAGAATTTTTTTGAATCTTCCAAGTAGAGTATCATGTCTTCTGCAAATGATGATAGTTTAACTTCTTGTTTGCCTATTCTTATTCCTTTTATTTCTCTCTCTTGCCCAATGGATCTAGCAAATGATTTCAGAACTATGTTGGACACAAGTGGTGAAAGTGGATATTCTTGTCTTCTTCCTGATTTTAGCATAAAATCTTGTAGTTTTTCTCCATTGAAAATGTCAACTGTTGGTTTCTCATAGATGGCTTTCATCAGATGGAGGTATCGGCCATCTGTCTCAGTTTTCTGCAAGACTTTGATCATGAATGAATGTTCAACTTTGTCAAAAGCCTTTTTTGCATCTGTTGAGAGGATCATGCAGCTTTTTATTTTGGCTCTATTGATCAGTGTATTATGTTTATAGATTTGTGCATGTTGAATCATCCTTGCATCCCTGGGATGAATCCTATGTGATCATAGTGTTACTCTTCCTGATTATTTGCTATATTGTTTGCTAGTATTTTATTGAGAATTTTTGCCATCTATGTTCATGAGGGAGATTGGCCTATAATTATCTTTTTTCATTGAGTCTTTCTCCTGTGTTGTTATCAGTATAATACTTGCCTCAAGGAAGGGTTTTGTGAGTACTGCATTCTTTTCAATGTCATTGAAGAGTTTAAGCAGTATTGGAATTAAATATTCCCTGAATTTCTTGTATAATTGAACTGTGAATCAATCCATCATGACCTTGTCTTTTTTTTTCAGTAACTTTTTTATTACATTTTCTATTTTATTGACTAATAAATGGGTTATTCTGAGCTTTTAACTCTTCTTTATTCAGTTTTGGGAATTTGCACCTGTCTAAGAAACTATCCTTCTCAATAAACAATTCTGCGATATAACAAAGTAGCTATTTATGATCTTCTGAATTTCTACGGGACTTGTATTAATTTCACCCTTTTCATTCCTCCTTGCTTGAATCTGAGCTTTTTTCCTTCCTCTTTTTAAGAAGCTTGGCTAGGGGTTTATTAATTTTATTTAATCTTTCAAAGAAGGATTGTTTTGATTCGTTGATGTTTTTATTGTTTTCTTCATCTAAATTGCATTAATTTCTTCTCTAATCTTCATAATTTCTTTAGGCTTTAGGTTTTGTTCTTTTTCTAAAACCTTAAGGAGCAGCATTTGATATTTATATGTTCTTGTTCTGTTTTCCTAATGTGTGAGTTCACTGCTATAAATTTACCTTTAAGAACTGTTTTCCTATGAATAACTACTATGAAGACAACAATATGCAATGTATTAATCATTATAACTGTCCTACTAACCTGTTTTGAAACTGTCTCATTGTTATTTCTTTCTCAATAAAATTAATATAAAAAAGAACTGTTTTCATTACATCAAAAAAATCAGTAAGTTGTGTTTTAATTTTCATTTGACTGTAAATACTGTTTAAATTCTTTAATTTCATCTGTAACCCACTGATTACTAAGGTAGTTGATTTTTAATTTTCAGATGTTTTAGGGGGAGTTGCAGTTTCTTTTCTCTCTAATTTTCAGTTTCATGACACTGTGATCAGATGATATACATGGGATAATTTCAGTATTTTTGCATTTACTTAAGTCTGATCAATGGAGTAGCATGTGGTCCATTTTAAAGAATGCCCCATTTTCAGCTAAACACAATGTGTATTCAGGTATAGTGTGGAATACTGTGTATTTGTTCACTATGTCCATTTGTTCAAAGGTTTCAGCTCTGCTACCTATTTGCTAGGTTTTTGTCTACTTGACCTATCTTTCTGAGATAAGGGGGCATTACATTCCCTTGTTATGATTGTGATATTATTATTAGATTTTTTTCATATTTTTTAAAGTTTCTCTTATATAGTTGGGTACTCCCATATTCGGTGCATATGTACTTATGACTTATCTCTTCCTTTAGAATTTTCCCCTGAACTAGTATGCTGTGACCTTCTTTATCTCATCATCTATATGCCTTAGTTAATGTCAGATTGTTTCCCCACATTTGGAAATAATTCTGCTAACATTTATGCCCATATTCTTTTAATGTCATCCTTCTCATTGATGCTTATTAGGGTTTTTTATTTTATTTTTATTTATTTATTGAAGGACAAAGAGCAATGAGACATTTTCAAATGAAATGAACAGTACATATTCAATAATTAATACATTGCAAATTGTTTTCATAATGGTTTGTTGTCATACAAGGTGCATACATGATATTCTACTTACAGACACTATTAGAGCAGATTCTCTAATCAATGAATTAAGAGAATGTAGCTGTATACTTAATTTATATTTTTAAAGCTGAATTATAGTACAGTTTCAATAATTAATACTTTCTAACATGATGTCTTCCTAGTAGTTGCCCATAGTACTAGAAGCCAACATAATATCTTGTCCAACTACTATTAGTGCTAACCTTGCATGTCATAGAATTATGAAGAAGCACTGCATATTTATCCTAACTGTACTGTTTACACAAACACATAATGGTTCTACCTTTATATACCTCATTTTTATCTAGACCTGTCAAATATGGGCACTCCATTATCATTAAACCATTATAGGTGCCTGAACTTAGCTACCCAATCAAGCACAGTCCAGCAATACACAATAATAGAGAGGTTATCTGAAAAAAGTTGTTGACAACAGCCATTTAAATCTCAACTTATTATTATAGCTTTAATTTATATACCTCATTTTTATACTTTTCAGATGGCTGGTTAAGACCGAGATAAAGCAACACCTATATAACAAAAAATGTAGCTATTGTATCTGATTAGGTCAGTTAGTCCCCCCAGGGTTTGCTTTGTAATCCTGTACCTCACTCTGTAGATCCTTTGTCTGTGTCAGCCATGTGGATGAGTTACGGCCATTACTTGGCCAGTTTGCTCTCTGTGAGAGCCTGAGAGAAAGTTTTCTCTCCATGTAACACTTCTTAGGCACACTACAGATCATCTATCACATTCTTCTGAGGCTCCATAATCTCCTTAACTAGAAAATTTGGGGCACAACTGAGTGCCATGATGTTATGGTACAGGTTCTCCTATGTCTTTAGTCTTCACTGACCTTGAGAAGTTAGGGCAAAAATGTTGGCTGACCTTGTGGGCCTTATATTTCTCCAATTTTTGATCTGTGAAATTAGGTTGTTAATGATCCAGAAGAAAAGTTGATTAGTGCCCTGCAGCATATGCCATTCAGTTTGCCCTAACTATCTCACTATATTGTTTTTAGTTGTTGTTTTACATTTCTATTTGTATTTCTCCTGTTGACTACTTACATCGTATAGAGAGACTATATGATATTTGCTCATCTATGCCTGGTTTATTTCACTTACGAGTATATGTTCAAGTGGAATCCACTTCAACATAAATGCTCCAAGTTTATCATTCTTTATAGCTGGGTAATACTCCATTATATACAAATACCACATCTTTTTCAGCCATACCTCATGTGACGGACATCTTGGTTGTTTCCAAGATTTTGCTATCACAAATTGTGCTGCTATAAACACAGCTACACATACATAACTATAATACAATGTTTTCCATTCCTCCAGGAAAATTCCTAATATGATGATAGCCGGCTTGAATGGGATTTGAAGTCCTACATTTGTGAGGAGTCTGCACACTGATCTCCACAATGGTTGCACCGGTCTCCATTCCCACCAGCAGTGGAGAAGTATTCCCTTGTTCCCCACATCCTCTCTAACATTCCTCGGTTGATCTCTTTATCATAGCCATTCTTTCTGGAATGAGATGCTATCTCAGTGTTGTTTTTATTTGCATTTCATGGATGGCTAGGCGATGTGGAGCATTTTTTCATATATTTATTCACTTCTTTAATTTAGTCTTGTGAAAAGTATGTATGCACCTCAGATACCCATTTCTAGATTGGGTCTTTAAATTTGAGGTCCCTAATATACCTTAGTTTTTTATATATTCTAGAGAGCAGAACTTTGCCTGCATGCTTATTAGTTAGGATTTTTTTTAAATTTGTGGGATGCCTTTTCACTTTGTTGACAATTTCTTTTGATGTGCAGAAACTCCTCAAGAAGAGTTGAACCCAGTTGTTAATTCTTTCAAATGTTTCACATGCGAATACATGTTTGTTCATGAAATCTTTACCTACCCCTATGTCTTCAAGAGTTCCTCCTACTTTCTCTTCCAGGAGAATGAGTGTTTCGGTTTTAATGTTTAGATCTTTAATCCATTTTGACTTTAGCTTAGTGCATGGTGATATACCTGGGTCAAGTTTTAGTTTTTGGCATGTAGAAAGCCAGTTTTCCTGGCACCATTTGTTAAAGAGGCTATCTTTCTTCCAGTAAGCATGTTTGACCCCAGTGTTGAAGATCAGGGGGTTGAGTGTGTTTGCAGAGGCCTCTGCATCTTCTAATCTATTCCATTGATCCTCAAGTCTATTTCATTGCCAATACCATGTTGATTTTATCACAGTGTCTTCGTAGTATAATTTTTTTTTTTTTTTTTGTCTTTTTGAGACAGGGTCTCACTATGCAGTTCAGGCTGGCCTTAAGCTCACTTTGTAGCTCAGGCTGGTCTCGAACTCACAACAACCCTCCTGCCTCAGCCTCCCGAGTGCTGGGATTACAGGCATGCACCAGTATAATTTCAAGTCAGGAATTGTGATGCCTCCTGCCTTGTCTTTGTTGCCCAGGATTACCTTTGCTATTCTAGGTCTTTTATGGTTCCAAATAAATTTAAGGAATGATTTCTCTAGGTCTGGGAGGTATATTTGCGGCAGTTTGATAGGGATTGCATTAAATCTATACAGAAATTTTGTGACTATGGCCATTATCACGATGTAGATTCTTCCTATCCAGGAGCATGGAATCTCTTTCCATTTTCTGAAATCGTCTATAGTCTCTTTTCTTAGGGTGTTGCAATTTTTCCATGAAAAGATCTTTGACTTCCTTGGTTAATTCCAAGATATTTCATCTTCCTCGGTGCTATTATAAAACATATTGTTTGTATCATTTCTCTCTTAGTGTGTTTGTTATCTATGTAGAGGAATACTATTGACTTTTGAGTATTGACTTTGTATCCCGCTATGCTACTGATCTGTGTATGAATTCGAGTAGCTTCTTGGTGAAGTTTTTTGGGTCTTCCAAGTAAAGTATCATGTCATCTGAAAATAGTGATAATTTAACTTCTTCTTTGCCTATTCTTATTCCTTTTATTTCTCCCTCTTTTCTAATGGCTGTTGCTAATGATTCCAAAACTATATGGAATAAGAGGGGTGATAGAGGACATCCTTGTCTTGTACCTGACATGAGAGAAAAAATTTCAGTTTTCCCCATTTAGAATTATATTAGATTTGGGTTGTGATAGATCGCTTTTATCAAGTTGAGGTAGAAGCCATCTATTCCAATTTTCTGTAGGGTTTTGAACAAGTGTTGCATATACTTAAAAGCCTTTTGTGTATCAATTGAGATGGTCATGTAGTTTTTAGATTTCAGTTTGTTAATATAGTGTATTACATTGATAGATTTTAAAATATTGAACCATCCTTTCATCCTACCTGGTCGTGTTGTGTGATCATCTTGATGATTTGCTATATTGTGTTTGGTATGATTTTATTTAGGATTTTTGCATGTATGTTCACTAGGGAGATTGGTCTGTAGTTCTCTTTTTTGGCTGTGTCTTTCCCTGGTTTTTGAATCACTATAATACTTGCTTCCAGAAATGATTTTGTGAGGACTGCTTCCTTTTCAATTTCATTGAAGAGTTTGTGGAGTGTAAGGATTATATCTTCTGTAAATTTCTTGTACAATTCAACTGTGAATTCATCAGCACTTGGACTTTTCTTTGTCAGCAAGCTTTTTACTACATTTCATATTTTGTGGGCTGTTATTGGTTTATTGAGAGTTGTTATATCTTCTTGGTTCAGTTTTGGTAATTTGTACCTTTCGAGGAATCTGTGCATTTCTTCTGTGTCTTCTCTTCTGTAAGCGTAAAGATTCCTGAAGTAGCTATTAATAATCTTCTGAATTTCCACTGGGTCTGTGGTGATTTCACCCTTTTCATTCCTTATTGCTTGTATTTGAGTTTTTTCTTTCCTCTTTTTGATGAGGCTGGCTAGAGGCTTATCAATTTTATTTAGTCTTTCAAAGAACTAGCTTTTTGATTTGAGGATTCTTTGAACTATTTTCTTCATCTCAATTGAATTAGTTTCTGCTCTAATCTTTTTGATTTCTTCCCATCTTTGGGCTTTGGGTTCGGTTTGCTCTTTTTTTTCTAAATGTGAGAGATGTAGCATTTTCCCAGTCTGTTTTCCCAATATGTGAGTTCATAACTATGATTTTCCTTGTAAGAACTGCCTTTTTTTGATCCCATAAATTTCGGTAAGTTCTGGTTGAATTTTTATTGAATTGTAGATATTG
This sequence comes from Ctenomys sociabilis, assembly GCA_004027165.1. Taxonomy (NCBI): domain Eukaryota; kingdom Metazoa; phylum Chordata; class Mammalia; order Rodentia; family Ctenomyidae; genus Ctenomys; species Ctenomys sociabilis. The sequence continues at coordinate 5,200 of PVKA01046074.1, read as the reverse complement.
TTGAATTTCTTATTTAATTTCTTCTGTGACCCATTGTTTGCTGAGTAGAGTGTTAATTAGTTTCCATGAATTTAGTGGGTTTTTCTGGTTTCTTTTGTCATTTATTTGCAGTTTCATTGCATTCTGGTTGGATAATATGCATGGGATAATTTTTGTTTTCTTGCAGACTCTTAAGCATGATCTCTGGACTAGTATGTGGTCTATTTTGGAAAATAACCCCTGTGCAGCTGAATAAAATGTGTATTCAGCTGTGGTTGGTTGGAACACTTTGCATATGTCTACCACGTCCGTGAGTTCCAAGCTCTGGTTCAGTTCTGCTACTTTCTTGCTATTTTTTTTGTCTGATTGATCTATCTTTTTGAGATAAAGGTGTGTTAAGGTCTCCTGTTGAGATTGTGTTCTTAGATATTAGGTTTTCCATGTCCACTAAACACCCTAATGTGATTTGTCTTATATAGCTGGGTGCTCCTGTGTTTGGTGCATAGATATTTACGAGTGTCATCTCTTCCTCCTGAATTTTTCCCCTAACCAGTATATAGTGGCTTTCTTTATTTCATTTGATCCTTCTTGGTTTGAAGTTGAGACTCTCTGAGAGCAGAATTGCTAATCTTGCTTTTCTCTGAGGTGCTATGGCATGTAGTATTGTTTTCAACCTTTTACTTTAAGCCTATGAATGTCTTTTTGAGTTAAGTGTATTTCTTATAAACAGCATATTGTTGGATTTTTGTTTCCTAATCCACTGTGCCAGTCTATTTCTCTTAATTGGTGAATTGATTCCATTTACATTGATGGTTATAATTGAAATGTGTTCATGTATGATTGTCATATTTACCTGCTGCTGTTTACTCCTTTTTATCCTGTGTTTAATTGTTTGCCCTGTTTAGTGGGTTCCTTCTGATCTCATGGGTGGAGTTTTGGGCATTGTGGTCCCTCTCTAGAACATCTTTCAGTAGTCTGTGTAGGGATGACTTTGTCATCATGAAATTATTTAGTTGTTCTTTGTCATGGAAATATTTCACTTCTCCATCAAACTTGAAAGAGAGTTTTGCGGGGTATAATAGTCTGGGCTGGAATTTGTTTTCATACAGGACTTGAAGAACTTTGCTCCATGATCTCCTTGCCTTCATGGTTTGCGTAGAAAAGTAGGCTGTAATTCTGATGGGTTTTCCTTTGAATGTGATCTCCTTCTTCTCTCTAGCAGCTTTCAGTATATTATTCTTGTGTTGGATATATATTTGGATGCTCCTGTGTTTGGTGCATAGATATTTGTGTTGGATTGTGTTAGATTTCTGGAATCTTGACTATTATATGTCTCAGTGTGTTTTTACTTGGGTTGAAGATATTTGCTGTTCTGTGTGCTTCGGTTTCCTGAATATTGGATTGTTTCCTTATATTTGGGAAGTTTTCTGCGATTACTCCCTCCCATATTCTTTTTACATCATTTGTATTGACTCCATTTTCACTGATACCAATTAATCTCACGTTCTTCATCCTGGCATCATCTTGCAGATGATGGATTTTTTTTCCTGCATTCTCTTTGTTTTTAAGAGATCGTTTCTCACCTTTTCACTAGCTGCACCAGCGTCCTCAAGATCTAAAACTCTGTCTTCGCTTTCACTCAAATGGTTTCGTAGACTTGTAATTGATATTTTTAGTTGTTCTATATCTTTTGACTGTGCTTCATGCATTCTATTTCTTTTCTGTATGGCTCATTCTAGGAATCCATCATATTTCTGATCTCTATTTTTTTATCCATATCTTCTTTAGAGGTAGCTATTAATTCTTTTACTCTGGAGTTTTTTCCAAATTTGGTTTCCTCTGTGTATTTCCGGAATTGTTTCTCTACTTCAGATGCTATGACTTCAAAGAATTATTTCTTTTGTTTCAGAAATTATTTCTTCTTTGTGTTCCTCATGACCTTTCTGCTTTGTTTCTTTCCTTCAGATGCTGTTAATTCATGCATTTCAGCTGTAATAGTGTTCTCTGCCCTTGTTCTGGGTGAGCATTGGGTTTCCCCCAGATGTTTCTGGATTTGATTCATTACTTCAGATGCTATGTTCAAATATTTCTTTTTTATTTCAGGCATTCATTCTGGTCTGAGTCCCTGTATACCCTTCTGCTATTGTTCCTTTGCTTCCATCTCTGTCAATTCATTTCAGCTGAGCTAGTGTCCTCTGCACTTATTGGTGAACTCGAGGCCTGAGATTGCATTTTTCTCCTTGTCCTTGTCATTTTGTATAGCACTGACCCCTGACCTTTGGTGTAGAGCTTTGGTGCAGTTATAACCTTAGCGTGTAATGAGATTCAGGTGCCAGTCTATTAAGCTTCAGATTATCCAGTTATGCCTGGCCTGGATCTAGCTGCTGTGTTCAGTTCCTTTTTGCTGCCACTCTTCTGATACAACTGTGAGCCTGTGGTTCCCCTCTCTTGGGTCCCTGTCAGGGAAGCGCTGAGGAGTGCAGAAGCTCTCCCTTACACTCACCAGGCCAGACAGAGGTAGACTGTCACACAAATTCTTGCTCCCATAGAGAGATTTGGGGCAGGAGCTCCAGGGAATTTCCAGGCAGGCCTCTCTGGTGTGTCTCAGGCAGGTCTCTGGCTAGGATGTCTTGGGGCCTGAAGCTCTGGTTGATGCAGAGCATGCAGAGAGAAGCCAAAGGCTCTTGCACACTCTCACCAAACCGTACTCACATGGATCAGATGCCCAGAGAGTTTTGAATGATCTCACTCGTTCGGCGGGCTTGGGGGGCAGGAGCTCCTGCTTGTCTCAGACTGGTCGCTCCCTCAGCGGGCCTGGGGACAGGGGCTGATACTTATTATTCTTATGCTGTTCTTCTTTGCACCATCTTGTAGCTGTTGAATTTTTATTTTCTGGATCTTCGTTGTTTTTAAGAGATCTTTTGTTACCTTTTTGTTAGCTACAGTGGTGTCTTCTAGGCCTAAAAGTCTGTCTTCACCTTCATTCAGTTTTGCCAACTTTTATTGGAGTTTTTAATTTCCTGAATATCTCTTCGAATGTACCACATACCTTCTTTTTCTCTCCTATATTGTTCATTCAAGGTTTCCATCATTTTTCTATTCACCTCTAATTTTTTAATCAGTGTCTTCTTTAGAAACACTTAGTAATTCTTCCATTTTTTTGTCATTTCTTTTTTTACCTGGGAAATTATTTCTGATCTGATTTCCTATGTACCCTTCTGTAGTTGTCTCTTTATTGCAGTTGTTATTGAAATAAACAGATTTCAGATGTGTGACGTCCAATTTCTTCTATGTTAGTTTCTCCTGGATTTGTTCTAAATGTGCTCAGCCTGAGATTGCACTTTGCTCCTCCTGTTTTTGCATTTTCTATTTCATAGTGAACTCTTTATTTTTATTTCTGTGTTGTTTTTTTTTTTTTTTTCATAAAGTTCAATTGTAAGTAGCTGTATCACTGGAATCAAAACATCTCTTTAAAGATTCTGTTCTTTAGGTATCTCTTCTATGTCAGATATGCTTTTTTGTTGTGTTCGAAGTCTTTACCTTCTTTATTGAGAGTATATTTGTTTCTATTTAGGATGCCCTCCATCCTATTGTCCTCTAAGTGGACTAGTTTCTCTAAGTTACTTACTGCTTCCTCCATGCTGTGAGGATTTTCCAGTAGTCCTAGGCTTCCATCTGGGTTGAACTGGGCCTAGCTGCATGCCTGAGCTCTCAGGGTGAAGCCACAGACCTCAGCCCCTCCTTCCAGGACTATGCCACTGAATTTCTCCTATATGTTTTCACAGAAAGAAACTCAGAGCCAGATTCAACATGCTGAGTCACTGATTGAGCTACTCTGCAACATGCACTTTTAAAACACTACCCATGATCAAAGCATGTATCTCCATATTATTTTTCACTCTTTTTTTTTATTTTGTTGTGGGACAAGGGATTGAACTCAGGCCCTTGTGTTTGTCAGGGAAGCACTTATTCCATTGAGCCATCTCCTCAGCCCTCTATTTTTCACTCTTGTATCCATATTTCAGACAACTTATTTCTGGGCTTCCTGTGCTTGTTTATTCCATTTTAGGATATAATATAAATGGAATTATGATATATAAATATTATTTTGCCAGAACTTTTTCAGTCAACTTCTTGATAAAAAGTCATTTATATTTTATGTGTATGAATGTTTCTTTTAATGCTGAATGTATTTCATTCAAGGAATATTCCACAACTGTTAACTTTTTGCTCACTTAATACATATTTACATTATTTTCTGTTTTTACACTAGTAAAAAAATGGAAATATGGTCACTGTTATTCACCCTGAGTATTTACATTGGTGTGGAATAGCAAAATAATAAAGAATATGTGTTGAAATTTGCAAGACACTGTCAGTTCTTTGGTGTGGTTCAATTAGTCTGTATTATGAATTTCTCTGTTTTACACGATTTCCCCAACTATGGTGTGCTTAATATTCATTTCAGAATATTTTTGGTTTTGTAATGGCATTTTATTGTACCTTTATTTATATTTTCCTTTAGTAATTATATTGTGTCTCCTCTTAGGTGGTTTTGATAGTTTGTCAAAGGGAGTTTTAAATGTTTCACTTGTTTCCCACAAATTTAGATTTTTCTTAGTATTGACTTGAAATATGTTAAGTACATATGGGCACATAAAAATTAGTCCTGTATCAGCTTCCTCTAATTTTTTTTTTTTTTTTTTTTTTTTTGCAGTACCAGGGATTGAACTCAGGACCCTGCACTTGGCAGGCAAGCACTTATTCTACTGAGCTATCTCCCCAGACCTATATCTCTATAAATATTTTCTCCAAGTCTTTAGTAAATATTTTAACTTAATAGACTTTCCATAAAGTCTAGATCATCACTCTTTTTCTTTTAAGAGTAGCACAGTTTTGTTCTAGCTAAGACAAAATTTCCTGTTTCAAGGTGAAAAATTATATCATTTTGTTCTAAAAGTATTATTTGCACTGATATGTTTATTTTTCAGTCACTTCTTTTTGTGTATAGTGAGTAATAAAGGCTGTAATAAACAATGACAAATATAATCCTCCCAAAGTTCAGCCAAAGATACAATTAGTTCCCTCTGCTTTTCATTTGATGTTAACACTGAAGCAGAGCGCATTGTAAAACTGGGTCCAAAGTCAGAGCTGCATGACACAAGAATCTGGTTTTCTGCTCTGGCAGTCATACTTCAAGAACCTTTACTATAAAGAATTG
>PVKA01046073.1:0-15152 GCA_004027165.1 Ctenomys sociabilis | reverse complement strand
AAAAAAAAAAAAAAAAAAAAAAAAAAAAGATAAAAGAGATGAAATAAACTAGATCCATATGTGTAAATGTCATACTGTCTCACTAATATGGGAAACTGAATGACTAAATGAGATCCAAAACGTACAAGAGATACCACGCATTGGGAAGAAACTGAAGAAAAGATGTTGGTGGGGAAAGAGAAAAGGAGAAATATATATTCCTATATAGCCACGGTAAGTATAGAGCTAGTTTTATTCTTTGAAAAGAAAGGTTTCTGTTAATATTGTTTGGACAAGATTTCATGCCTATATCTTATACTCAGAGTAACTACTCTGAAGATCTTTTTTTTTTTTTTTTTGGTGGAACCAGGGATTAAACTCAGGCCCCTGCACTTGCCAGGGAAGCACTTATTCCACCAAGCCATCTCCCTGGCCCCTGAAGATTAATAATAATATACAAGTTATTAATTCTCACTCTCCTATTAAACTGCTTCAAAACAGGTTGAAGATAGCATGACCAGCTCAAAAAAATAAAGTAAAACACTGCCAAATATTCTGGTTTGAAAACTTAAGTATTTTGGTTTGAAAATATTTTCCCCTCACATATTATTTATTTCTGTTAATATGCAATGCTCTTATTGTTGCTACTTTTGAAAAAGCTATTGTTTTTTAAAAATTTTCTGAGTTTAATTTTAATGACAAATAATAAATACAATGCATAAAGGTCGTTAGGGCTAATTTTTAAAAATCTATTTATTACTTATTTATTTATTTGGTACAGCTTAGACTTGCAGTGAACCTCCTGTGTCTCAGCCTCCCCAGAGCTGGCAAACCTGGGTCTCCTTGCGCTTGCCAGGAAAGTGCTTAGACCACTATGTAGGGGCTAATTTTTTAAGTGTATGCAAAGGACAGGCAAGAGGCATGACACCTGAAATTTTAGCATCTGAGAGACTGAGGCAGGAATACTGCAAGTTCAAGTCTCAACTGGGCAATTTAGACAAAAAGAGGTGAGTGTGGCTCAGTGCAAAACTCCTGGGCCTGGATTCAATCCCAAGTACTGACAAACTTAAAAAAAAAGTATAAAAGGGGTACCTTAGATAGAAAATGTGAGCATCATTAACCTAGAGAGCTCTTAAACACAGGAATACTTGAAAATATTAGATTGGGAAGGTAAAGGACTAAAACTGAAAGGGCCTCAGGCTGTATCCGTGAAAAATATTTTCAAATGTAGGTAGAGACAGAATAAGGGGCAAAAATAATTAAAAACTGTCTTCTCATAGGACCAGAACTCTGAGAGACAGTTACAGAGCTGGCTTGATCACTCAATGATCAAGGGCTAGGGCCCCAAGACTTTCTCCTCGCTAGTAGCAACAACTGAACTCAAGGCCCTGAGCAAGGGAGCAAGCACTCTACCATTGAGCCACGTTTTACAGTATTTTGAACAGGTCTCTCCAAGTTGCGCAGGCTGGCCTTGGACTTGCTATCTCCTGACGCAGATTCCTGAGTAGCTGGGATGACAAGCGTGCACCACTGTGCCTGGCTTCTGTCCCTTCTGATGATTGTCACCACATGGCCTCAGAGCAGCTGCGTCCACTCAAAAAAACACTTAAACATTCAGGACAGAAGAGGTAGGAAGAATAATGCCAGCCACTCTATTCTTCAGCAAACTTCTGCACGGTGTGGGGAGTGACCCCAAACAAGAGTATCTGTCATATACCAGTTCAGCTACAATATAAGAAATCAATGTCCTACTTCCTTTCCCAGACTAGACTTGGTAAGCTGAACAATGATGGTTATTTTATTTGTCTTTTTTATTTTTTATTATTTGTCTTTCTTGAGACAGAGTCTCGCTGTGTGGCCAGGCTGGCCTTGAGCTCATTTTGTAGCCCAGGCTGGTCTCAAACTTGCAGTGAAGGGAGATGGCTCAGTGGAATAAGCGCTTCCCTGGCAAGTGCAAGGGCCTGAGTTCAATGCCTGGTTCTGCAAAAAAAAAAAGCTTGCAATGATCATTCTGCCTCAGCCTTGAGTGCTGGGATTACAGGGATGCGCCACTGTGCCTGGCTAAAACTGTGTTACTTTTAGACTGAGTGGGCCATCAAGGCAGTGATGGCTAACATTACTTGGTACATTCTTCCATTTTTTTTCTTTAGCCAAATCACAACACAATTTTTGTTATGCTTGTTTTGCTGATGACAATCAACAACAAAGAAATCACACAGTAAGACATCTATACTTTGCTGTATATTCACAGAGCAGTTTTACGGCTACTGCAAAACTCTTCAAAGATAATTAAGTCTGGTATCCATGGACATAGCATGGGAAACAAAGTATACTCACTACTATGGGGTATTATTAATCTTTTACTGCAAGTAAGTCTGCACCAGGTCCTTTCTGAAATCATTAAGGATGGCTCAACTAATCCTATCAACACATAATAGTGTCAAATAGTCCTTATCCTATTATTCACGTTATATAAAAAATGAAAAATCAGCCATACTACCTACTGTTTATCATTTTTTCCTTTTAAAAAGAATCACCCACACTGCTTATTAATGAGCAATGGAGGAAGAAAATGTCAAGCAGAGGATGGCAATTCTTTAAAATGGTTAGTCAAATGTTTTTTTTGTTTGCAGTACCAGGAACTGAACTTGGGCACCTGCACTTGTCAGGCAGGCATTTACATCACTGAGCTATATCTCTGGCCATCCAATGTCTTTTTGAAAAAGGATTTTGCCATGTAGTTGAGGCTGGCCTTGAACTCCAACTCACTTCACAGCCCAAGCTAGCCTTGAACTCATAGCCATCCTCCTCCCTCAGCCTCCTGAGTGCTGCGATTATAGGCATGAACCACCATAACCAGCAGCAATGTCCTAATTTAGAAAAAAATATACCTTTACTTTGTGCAATGGAGAAATGTAAAACAACAATTATTGTGGCCTTTTGTAATTGAAATGATTTAGCATCATGTACAATAAGAACATTTAAATAAGCTTAATGGCTATTTGGCCATTTAAAATATGCACGAATTTAAACTAGGAAAAACGTTCACTGTATGTATCAAAACAGATCATGAAACTGAGTATAGGGCTGGGGAGATAGCTCGATGGTCAAAGTGCCTGCCTGGCAAGAACCCAGGTTTGATCCCTGGTACCACATGCTGTGCCAGCCCTGGATCCCTGGGTATGCCATGCCCACCAGGCACAGTGGTGCATGCCTACAACGCCAGTACTGGAAAGAGTGAGACAGGAGGTTCACTATGAGTTCGAGCTGCATAGTGAGATCCTGTACCAAATAAATAAATATTTTAAAAAAATTTTTAGACATTAAAAAAAAAAAAACTGAATATAAATCAATCACAGTGCTATAAAGCTAACCACCAAACTAGTTGTGATAGTTAACTTGAACAAGAACACCCAGGTGATCGATTCAGCAAAGCTCAGGGGGTGGATGATAGACTTACGAGGGAAGATCAGATTGGGGATTTAGCTCAGTGGTGCAGTGCCTGCCTAAATGGGGAAGACCTACCTGGGTATAGAGGGCACCAACCAGTAATAGGCTCGTAGCATGGATGGAATAAAAAGAGAAAGGGAAGGAAGGCTTGCTGCCTCTTCCAAGGAGCTCCTCTTCACTATCACTTTTGGTGTCTGTCTGCAGCCTTTCAGCTCACTCTTCAGCCTGGCAGTACAGGCTCTTGGGCTTCCTGAAATGGACTCCACAGGGAGCTCTGTACCTTCCACTTCTGTTTCCTTTGGATCTCCAGGCCACAATGGCCCTTCTGCATTTTTCCAAAACGAACTTTGCAGGCAGCTGCTGTGAGCTTAACTTGCAAGTAAGTAAATGTATACATATGTATCTTTTATGAAGTCTGTTCCTCTAGTAAACACTGGCTAAGTAAAATAATGCATTCCATATGCTTTGGAGGAAATGATCTGGGACTGAGTGGCGCTCTTCCTCTCCAACTGCAGGCCTGCTGTGCAGAGTACACCACAGAGCCCGAGCAGGAGGCCTTCCAACTTTTATTATCCCATTGGACTCAGCAGTCTTCAAACTGACACAGTGAGCGTGAAGTACCTTTCTAATCAAAGAAGGACCATTAAATGGTCCTTTGAATGTATTCTCCAGCATCCAAAATTCGCTGAAAAAAATTCATGTTTCTAACAAATTCAGCTTCTTCCCACAATAATCCTGCATTGCTGCCAGGATTCGTGATCAGCAGCAGCTGACAGTGACAACAGAGCAACAGATGGATGGAAGTGGTAGAGATTACATGTCTGTAACTACATGACAACTTCTCATCCCAAAGGTTTCTTGTTTTTTAATGCTGGTGCTATGAGTTAGTACTGGAAATACATTTTTATCCACTTTTTTCCATTCTACTTGGCTCAACACCTTGTGGATTTGTTAAAAAGTGGTGCGCCTCCTGCTTGTGCATGTTAGTGTACGGAGTATCAGAGCAGACATAGCTCAACAACACCCTTTCAGTTTCAGTTACCTTATCAATGAAGTGACTGACAACTCCCAAGCTTAAAAATTTAAAGTTTGCTGATTTCTACTGGTCTACTGAAAGGAATAGTTAATGCTTTTTTTTTTCTTTTCTTCTTTTTAATTTTTTAAATCAATCTTGCACGTTTGTATCTGGTAATCTGAACAACTAATTTGAAGACACTATATATTTAATTTCTACCATTTTGTTTAGTGAAATTCTGTAGTTTCTAAAAGTTTAAAGATTTGATCATTTCAGGCCTTACCTCCTTCTACAGAGTAAATGCACAAAGTTTCATTCAATCTCTCCATTCTTTCCCAGTTTCCGCATCTTTGGCTCACACAGTGCACTGAAGTTTGTCTTTGTGCAGCTGTGTGAGGTTATTATAATAAAGGCTGTTTTCCTTTTGTGGTGCTGGCAATAGAACCCAAGGCCTCACACATGCTAGGCAGGTGCTCTACCAGTACCCCATAGCACAATACCTACTGTTTTTTGGGGGAGGGGGTTATCAGGAATAGAACTCAGGACTTCACACTTGCCAGGCAGGTGCTGTGCTGTGCTCCGGAACTATATCCCTGTTGCAGCATCTGCTTTTTATGCCTGCATAATCCAAAAGGTAGCAACAGCAAGCCTCTACTCGCCCTTTGCAGCCGAAATTTTGGGAACTTAATCCAGGATTTGTCAGTCTTCCACTCTTAAAGCATTCTGGACAGGGTCCTTGCTATATAACATGCCTCACTGTGTTCTAGTTAGTTGCTGAGCAGTATGATTCCTTCAGTCTCCGAAACACGGCTAACATTTCCTGGGCATTTGGTACATGCCTGAGGGGCACTTTACTTCTCTTTCCTCAATAAGTCTCAAAGTAATTTCCTCAGTGAAGTAGGACTCATTCCAGTTTAGGGGTGAAGAAGCTTTACAGACAGAGCTGACCTAGTCAACTCTCTGAGTCCTCTGCTCCCAGATGATGCTCTTCAATCTCCAACCACAAAACATTTCTAGTTTCCCCTCTCCAGCCAATGTCTGCAGAGGGTAAGGAAATACACACAGCATGCACTCCAAAGTTCTCTTTTGAGCCCACTGATCATAAATTACCTAAGTTTATTCTCCACGATGTCTGATTTGGCATACACAGTGGGCCCACAACTGTTTTTGACAATAAAATATCATTCACCCTACAGCTTTACCCTCTTATAAAACAGTCATTTCATTCCTGACCACACCATAGCAAACCTGTCAACATTTTCCTGCCTTTCAAATCCTCAGCTCTGGGTGTGGTGGTGCATGCAGAAGGCTGAAGATTGTATGAGTTTGATGCCAGCATGAATTACCTAACAGGATCCTGTCTCAAAAACAAAAGAGGGTTGGGGAGATATCTTGGTTTGGTGGTCTAAGTGCCTGCCTGGTACGCACAGGAACCCAGGTTCGATCCCTAGTACTGTATGCCATGCTCTGGAATCCTGGGAGCACCATGTTGGCCACCAAAACACAGCATAGTGGCACATGACTGTAATCCCAGCACTTGGGAGGCTGAAAATGGGAGGATTGCTATGAGTCCAATCTGTGTAGTGAGATCTTGTACTAAAATAAATAAATAAATAAATATATATATATAACAAAACAGGACTGGCAAACACAAGGACTCAAGTTTGATCTATAGAGACCCCACAAAAAAATAAGTAAAATAATAAAAGATAAACAAACAAAACCCTATCAACAGATCACTTGCAGTAAATCAAATTACATTCCTTCTGAGAATGGGTCCATCTAGAAGAGATTTACTCAGATTCACAGCAATATGAATCCAGGTTCTAGGTCTTTTCTTTCACCCACCTTCCAATCACAGGGGGAAAGAACTTCCTTCCTAAAGCCTGAGCTGCCCACCCCAAGTGCACATATTGCTCAATTCTACTGGAACCACTGTGCAAAGTCCCCTACCTTCATCTTGGTTTCTAGCTGCTCTGGAACCGACTGATTTCCAAGATGTTCTCCCTGGTCTTCCTGAGACTTTCCCCAGGCACGAGGATGCCACGCTCGGGCTCTGCCTTCTGATCTCCTTAGTGGGCATTTTCGCTCAGGCCGACTTTCCACTCTCCTATGAGGTGCCCCACAGTCCACTTTAGCTACAGTTCTGACTTCTGGCTCCTGCATATCCCACATCTCTAACTATTGTCATTAACTTCACATTAGTACTTTATATTTGACACAGGAAAATCAGTCACATCTTTTCTCCAAAAGCAACCTCACAAGCTGGGGAGATAGCTCAGTGGCAATAAGTACGTGCCTGGCAAGTGCAAGGTCCTGAGTTTGACCACCAATATTTAAAAAAAAAAAAAAAAAGCAACCCCTCTTCTAAATTCTCCTTTTTCCTGTCACCAAAATTTAATAGGCATTTTCTACCACAAGCTGCTTCATCTCTAATGCACCATCTGTCACCTCATCTGTCGCCTCCTTTGATTATAACAGGAGTTAATCCACTCCACTCCAATGCACCTCGGCTGTGGAGCTCACCCCAGAAGAGCCACCCCAGCTGTCCCCGAGGAAAAGCCCACCATGCTCAGTCTCTTCCTTTTTTTTTTTTTTTTTTTTTGTCTTTTTGAGACAGGGTCTCACTATGCAGTTCAGGCTGGCCTTAAGCTCACTTTGTAGCTCAGGCTGGTCTCGAACTCACAACAATCCTCCTGCCTCAGCCTCCCGAGTGCTGGGAGTCTCTTCCTTAACACGAGCCTGCCACACAGTCCTTTGCAGAGCAGTCAAGCTTCCCTGGTGAGGTCAAACTAAACTCCTAGCCCTTCTTAACTGAAGCCTCAAAGCCCTCCAACCCTCAATCCTCATTCACACCCTCCATCCTCACTCACACTGGGTGTCCTCTCCTAATGTCCCTGACCCCTCCTTTTTACCATGGAAATTCTGCACCTTAAAGTCCAAGACTGACCACTTGAGTATCTTGCCTCCAAGGAGAAGAATCCCTAAAACTATGGCAAGAGGATCACAAATTTGAGCCCAACCTGAGAAACATAGCCTCTCCCACCTGCTTCATAACAATTCTGTGTACTTTTTTAAAAGTCTTGCTTCTCTCTACCTGACCCCCTTAAGAGACTTGTTCAGCTGAACTGAAATAGCTAACAAATATTAATTAATTTATCCATTAAAAAAAAACCATTGCCTGGAGAGCAGGAACATGCCCACAGTTTTAAAATCGTTGCTGCACCTAGAACAAGGCTCCACACAAAGTCCTAAGTAAGATCTTGTTAACCAAATAGACTGGGAAGGAAACTGGTGAGTGTTTTTGTTTGTTTGTTTTCTGCAGTACCAGGAATTGAACTCAGGACCTTGCACTTGCCTGCAGGTGCTTATGCTGCTAAACTATCTCTCCAGGCCTCTGGTATATATTTTTAAAAACACCCCATGGTTTTCTAAAACTAGGATTTTTAAAATTCATTTTTTAAATCTAGTCCTTGGAACCTTCAAGGTTTAAGACAATAAAAATCCACATATTCTCCAACAGCCTTTAAGACAATTCCTAAAAGAGCAAGTATAGCTACAGAGTGTGGGGAGAGCATGATACACTGATGACTGCTGACCTATGATCTACCAAGTGTCAAGAGTTCAAGCCACTGTCACGTACGCTCTAGCCTAACGAGTTCACTGCTATCACCTGAGTCTAGATAATGCCCCCCCAAAGCCTCATAAAGTCAGTTTTATTTTTTTTCAGAGGTGGCTGAATATAGATTGTGATTAATTACTACTGTAATGCTGGGATTCAGGGTGCTGGGATTAAGGATGGGTGATTACTGTATCAGTCCACTAACTGGATTGCGACCACCCTAATCCCAGCAGAGTGGACACAAGATAAGGGACAGAAAGAGGCCTGTCTCACTCCCTGCTGTTGCTTTTGCCGTCTTCCACTGCCATGAACGGCTGCCCCTTTGCAATGTGCCACCCTGCCTTGGAGCCAACTGATTAGACTGAAACCGCCATAAACGGTGAGCTAAATTAAGTCTGCCTCCTCTAACTTGTGGGTATTGGATATTTTATCTCAGCAAGAAAGCAATTACTTTTTTGTTGCTTGTTTTGTTTTGGGGAGGAACCGGGGATTGAACTCAGGCCCTTGTGCTTGCCAGGGCAGCCCTTATTCCACTAAGCCATCTCCCTGGGCCCCTAGCAATTACTTTTGACCACTTTAAGTTAATGGTGGTATGCACCTCTAATATTAGCACGCTGAGAAACTGAGGCAAGAGGATCACAAATTTGAGCCCAGTCTGAGAAATTTATCAATATCCTCTCTAAATTAAAAATTGAAAAAGAGTTGGGAACGCAGTTCAGGAGAAGGATCCAGCAACATAAAAACAGAAACTAAGGGGGCCGGGGAGATGGCTCAGTGGAATAAGTGCTTCCCTGGCAAGCACAAGGGCCTGAGTTCTATTGGGGGCTGGGGAGGGGCAAACAGAAACTAAATAAAACACTACCTAAAGGAGCCAACCATAACCAAGGCAATGTCAATGGCAAATAAATAACACAATTGTACAATCTGAGCACTTCAGAGGCTGCAGCAGAAAGTCTATAAATAAGATTGAGCCCAGCCTGGCCTATGTACTAAATCAGGACCAGTATGGAGCCAGTCATGGTGGCACATACTTGTGATCCTTGCGCTTGGAGGCTAAGGCAGGAAGATGGTCAGGAGTTCAAGGCCAACCTCAATTACACAGTGAGATCCAGTCTCAAAAATCAAACAAATAAACAAAACCCACCACTCTCAACTACATAATAAGATCTTGTCTTAAAAGAAAAAATACAACAGAAAAGAAGAACAAAACTACCCAAGTGAAAGTTCATGGTTACAAGCAACAGAAACTAAATATGGTTGCCTGAAGCCCAAAGGAATATACTAGAACAAAACCAAAGGCTCAGAAAACCAGCAGCAGGGATTGTGAGCTAGGTCTGGAAGCGAATCCTTACCATAGGCCCCAGGACTGGCAGCAAAAGTCAGAGCCAGGGCTCAGAAAGCTCACAACCACACTTCCCACCCCTTACCACACCTCTGCATACTCTTAGCTGGAGCAGCCAGCACCTACAGCACAGCTGCCACCCCTCCTCCTCTCCAAAAGGACTTCCTCCACCCAGGCAAGGAGATCTGTGCTAAGGAAGGGGGGCCTGGCCAGAAAGCCCAGAAATCATAAACACCCCTCTCCCCACAGATGTAAATGCTTCCAAAACCATTCACAGGACAGTTACCCAGAAACATCCTTCTGTGCTTTATCATTTTGTGGCAGAAAAAAAAAAAAAAAAAAAAAAAAATCACAGGCGGGCGAGATAGCCCAGCAGACTAAAGCACCTGCTTAGGCAGAGCAGTGTCTAGGGTTTGATTCTCAGCCAAGCCCTGCCAGCCCCGCCCCCAGGGCAGCACTGAGCCTCCGACTGAGACTGAGCCTGGTGGGTGTACCTGTAATCCCAGTGCTTAGGAGGCTGAAAACAGGAGAATCACTACAAGTGTGATCTACATAGTAAGATCCTGTAGACCCTGTACTAAAATTAAAAATAAATAAATAAATCAACCATGTAATACACACTGCACTGTATCCCACACCATCACACACAGCGGTCCTCAAGAGGGACCCAGCAGGGACAACCAGCACACCCTTGGCCTCTGCCCCCAAGCTCATGTCTTCTGCCACACGCTCAGCAAACACAAGAATCATCTCACCCTGTCGCCTTATCCTTCTACAGCACAAAACAAACAAAAAAAAATTTATGTAAGGGATCCACTGGAATTTAAATTTAAAAGTACATGTTAATCAGACTTTTATGCATTTAAAATAATTTAAGTGCACAATAAAGTAGTTATTCTTCAGTGTCCATCCACAAGGTATTAATTCTGGGACCCCTCACCCACACCAACACCCATGGGTACTCAAGTCCCATGTATAGAAGGGTGGAATATTTACATATAACCTCCATCCATTCTCTCATGTTTGTTAAATCCTCTTGGAGTCACCTATAAAACAGCACAATGTTTAGTTGTTACCCAGCAAGAAGCAAAACAAGTTCCAGCAGTAAGAAATGAACAAAACAGAGCCGGGCGTGGTGGCGCATGCCTGTAATCCCAGCACTTGGGAGGCTGAGTCAGGAGGATTGTTGTGAGTTCAAGACCAGCCTGAGCTACAAAGTGAGCTTAAGGACAGCATGAACTACATAGTGAGACCCTGTCTCAAAAAGACAGAAAAAAAAACAAAAAAAAAAAACACCACAGACTTGCAGAAACAGTCTAGTTCTCCTTAGTCGCCTAATAGGGACACATAGGTGAGTGAGTACACACCATGAAATAAGATGTCTAGGAAGGAAAAAACAGACACGTTTTCTTTGTAAATACTTCCAGGGCTCACATTTGATTATGGGTACACTGTTCTATTTCATGTTAAATAAGAAGGCTGAATTGCAAGGATCTTCATTTGGAGGACTGGTGGGAACAGACATAAGTGTCTCCCAGAAGGAACTGTAAAGCCACAATCCCACGTCGCTGTGCGACTGGCCCCTCCACAGCTGAGGGTATGCACAAGGCTGGACTGAACACTCCCAGCACATTCAGACCCTTCCATGGCTACAACATGGAGAAGTTTCAGTACAAGGTCCACTTTTCCAATTCCTCTATGCAGTCTAAACAATGGGCCAATTTAAAAATCAATAAACTCAGTCTGCCCCAGACTAAGAGCTTTTTAGGAGCTTAAGGCCAATTAGACAATTGACTCCACAGCCAGCCCTCTCCTGAAACAAATGCAGCCTTCAGTCCTGTTCTTAGCCTCACAAGAACTGACCACACACACTCACTCCACTCCACTCCTGGTAGTTTCCCACACTAGAAGACCCTAGGTCCTAGAACCCTAGAAGGAACCAAACCTCAATAAAACTAAATGAGTTCCAATAAATTTCTAAGAAACACTGGCAAACCTCTGTTCTACTGAGCATAAATCTATCCCCCAAACTTGCATGTATAACGTCCCTGGACTAGTGTCATGCACTGGATCTGGACTGTCCCACAGTCTCCTTGGCTTAGAAAGTGACTGGACGGGTGAGCCAGATTTGTGTTTGAGAGGCTCAGGGCTGATGCTCCCAGAAGGTGGTCATAGGGGCTTGCCCAAGAAGGGTCTGGTGCCCTCCCTGACCCCCTCCTCCATGCTCCAGGATGTGCCCACACTTCCTCTGCAGCAGGTTCTTCCACGAGCCAACTATGGAATTTGACTTCTCAAAACTGGGATCCCAAAATAAGTCTCTCCTTGTGAGTTGTGGGTGTTGGGCACACTGTCTCAGCAATGAGAAAGTGACTAGCTAACCACATGACTGACTAGTATGCAAAGCTTACTGCACAGACTGAGGGGGGGCATCCTACCACATGGCTATCTCCTCAGCCCTTTTTAATGAATTGAGACAGGTCCTAAACTGCCCAGGGGAGGACTTGAACTTAGTGATCCCTCTGCTTCAGCCCGCACAACGCTGCGTTTATAATACATACCAGCTAACATTAGATTTCTCTTCCGATGATGGGAAAATTTTATGGCCATCCCTTCCCAACCTCCAATTCCCAATTACCAACTCTAATACTAGTAACTAACTGTAGAATCTAAATTTGATGTACACTGTTGGCAATGAATCACTATCAACAAGTCATTAAAATGGTAACTAGTAGGGGCCAGGGAGATGGCTCAGTGGAATAAGCACTTCCCTGGAAAGTGCAAGGGCCTCAGTTCAATCCCAGTTCCGTCAAAAATAAATTAATACATAAAAATAAAAACAGAATAGTAACGAGTAACCGCAACTACCAGGTAGCCTATAGGCCCAGCCACTCAGAAGGCTAAGGCAGGAGGACCTTAGCCTTCTGAGTACAGTTCAACTAGTCCTGGCAAAACAGCAACACCCCATCTCAAAAACAAAACAAAGCAAGCAAACAAAAACTAGCAACTACCTCTTAATTGCAGTTTGTTTGAATATCTATTCATATATTGGTAAGAATTTCCTGGATATCACAAAAAGAAAAACGCTTTGCCCTCTGTACTGCAACATGAGGGCTGGGGTCTGCTGCGTTGTTTCACTGGCCCAACACAAATCCCAAGAGGGCAGACTTGTGGTTCAGCGTCTGAAAGGCACCCTAAGAATCCTATCATCAGACCATCTAATCAAGTTTAGAAAACAGAGTAGGGTATGATGCCTGTGATCCCAGCACTCTAGGAGGCTGAGACAGGAATCACAAATTTGAGATGAGTCTGGGCTGAGTTCAAGTCTAGACAGACTCTTTAGAAAGTCTTCTCCTGTTGGAGAAGGCAATAAACAGATAAAGTACACACTGTGCCCAGTGGGGATGCATGCTGCTGAGGAATAAGCACTTCGTACCAAACTAATGTTACTCTTTACCAGTGATCCGTCAAGAAACAACGTAAGTAAGCCACACAGAAAAGATGGAGGAGATGCTCCACACAGGCCACATGTGGGAGGATGGAAGAGGGAGACTGAGAGGAAACAGGTCAGTGCCTCGCAGGAGACCAGACCACTGGGGCCTTCACAGTTAAGATGTGGCCTTACTCAGCAGGTGATGCAACCTAGCAGCTGTGGTAGACACCGGAGCACAGTTCACAGCAGGAGTCTTAGCCACCTTCCAGGAGTCAGCAGCAGGAAGTCCCAAAATACAGCGTTGGCCAAAGGGGGGGGGGGGGCTTCAGGGATGTCACTTCCTTGGCTTCCTTGGCAGCCAAGGAAGGGAAAAGTCAGTCACGGGGACACTGGCTTCTATCTGAGCAACTGAGAATATACAGCCTGCAGAAAGAGGTCGGAGATTTCCTGGGCCAGAGAAGCCACATTTTTCTTTTTCTTTTTTTTTTTTTTTTGGTGGCTGAAATCAAGAATTCCATTTGGGCTGGGTATGTGGCATACATCTGTAATCCCAGCACTCAGGAGGTTGAAACAGGAGGATTACTGCCAATTCCAGCCCAGCCTGGGCTACATAGTGAGTTGTGAAACCCTGTTTCAAAAAGAAATTTAGGGCCTGCAAGTATAAGTCATCGGATTCAATCTCCACCAAAAACTAATTCAGTTTTGGCATCTGAAGTCTGAAACATTTATCTTCACACTTTCAAATAAAAACATGGAATAGATTGCAAGCTATACACATCTTGATTTCAGAAGAGTGTGCAGGGCTAAAAATACACATTTGAAAATAATCAGTGAGGCCAGCCTGATGCCAAGGGGCCATAGTCTCAGGAGGCTGAGGCAGAAAGATCACTTGAATCCATGAATCTGAGCCCTCACACCAAGACCCCACCTCAAAAAAAAAAAAAAAAAAAAAGAGCCAGTGTAGTAGCACACACCCATCACTCACAGGCAGAGGCAAAAAGACTGTTGTGAGTTCAAGGCCAGCCCATGCTACATAGTGAGTTCTGGGCCAGCAAGACCCTGTCTCAAAAAAAAAAAAAAAAAAAAATCAGTATAAAAATTGTGTTTAAACATGGCAGCCAAGGGTAGTGGCAAATGTCTATAATCTCAGAACTCTGGAAGGCTGAGACGGGAAGATCACAAGTTGAGTCCAGCTTGGGCAATTTAGTAAGAGCCAGTCATAGAAACAAAAACAAAAAAATAGGACCAGGACACAGCTTAGTGGCACAAGTGCCTAACAAGTACAATTCCTGGTACCAAAAAAATAAAAATAAAATGTACCTCAGTTTAAAGACTGTGAGTTTAATCCCCTGCATTACCAGAAAGGAGACTGTGCCCTCACACTGTAACACACAGATGTGAGCAAAATGTACAATGTAGAGGAATACTTGGCAAGGAAGGAGCCACCCCAAAGGCAGGGAAGGGTGAAGGAGCTGTGCCAGAGAACAGGCTGCCAGGCCCGTGACCCCCAGGCAGCAACAGGAGAAGGTGGCTGCTGACAGCAAGGAGCCTGTAGAGGGTGGTGCAATGGAGACAGCAGCATAGAGCGCTGCCCTCTGAGAGGAGGGAAATGAGATGGGGGCTGAGAGAATGACACAGAGAACTTTTCTAGCCCTAATTTTTCGAGAGCAGAAGAGAAGCAAAGGAAAAGAAAAAAAAAAAAAATCCTCCAGGAAAGAGTGTCCAGTGAGGTAACCAAGTGCACACAACTGTGACCTGAGAACAGAGGAGGCGGGAGCTCTAGCCGTGGGAAGCGCTCCCCATGGTTACGGCCCTGGGACTGGCCCTGGGACTGCGTCTGCGCCTTCCTCCCCTCTCCAGAGCCTGCCTCCAGGTGTGGTCTGTAGCCATGTCCTTCCACCCGCTCCTTTGGACACCTTGGAGACACACACTCAGCCACCACAGCCTCCACCCACAGAGGCTCCTCAGCCGGTCCACTCAGCTGAGTTCAAACTCCGAGGCAGTGAGAAGCAGCTCCCCAGCCAAAAGAGGAACGGCTAATAGTGGGCACGTCAACAGCAAAGTTCTAAACAAATTTTTAAGATTCTAGGGCCAGCAAGATAGCTCAGCAGACTCCACTCCTGTGTGGTTTGATCTGGGCACATGTCACCCCCACCCCACCCCAGGTGTGCTGAGATGGCCAATGAGACAAGGCATAGTGGTGCACACCTGTAATCCCAGCGGAGAGGCTGACACAGGGGGATCACTAGGGGCCTGAACGATCAGACCAAATACATTAAAAAAAAAAAAAAAAAAATTAAGAGCCTGTGCTTTA
>PVKA01046072.1:0-15150 GCA_004027165.1 Ctenomys sociabilis | reverse complement strand
TTTTTTTTTCATTTATTTTTATTTTATTAAAATACAAATGTCAATCAAACAGTTTCAAGACACCTTAACCATACACATTCGATGAATTAATACATTGCAAACTGTTTTCATAACGTTTTGGTATTGTACAAGGTGCATACATGATATTATATTTACAGATATTATTTTAGCAGATATCTCTTATCAGTGAATTAAGAGTGTAGTTGCTTACTTATCTTATTTTTTATACCTGAATTATATCAAAAATTCAATAATTATTTACTTAGTGGATGACCATAGTACTAAAAGCCAACATAATATCCTGTCCAACCACCATTAGTGCAGATCTTGCCTCTCATAGAATTATGTAGATTTTTTTTTCTTTTTTATGTTTTGAATTTCAGCTTTTTTTGTTACTGTTTAGTTTTCCTTAGATTTTCTTCCAATATTTATTTATTTATTTATTTATTTATTTATTAGTTCTTCTTGATATAGGGTTTTGTTACACAGTTTGGACTCATAGTGATCCTCTTGTCTCAACCTCAACAGCACTGGGGTTATATGCATGTGACACCATGCCCAGTTTTGGGGTTCACATGATGTGCTTGGTGTTCCAGCACAAGCGTGGTGTACAGTACTTGAGATTAACCTCAGGACCTTACACTTGGAAGAAAGCTTAGACCACTGAGCTATCTAACGAGCCCATTTTTCTCTTTAAATGAACTGTGAACCTTTGTGTCTTGTACACGGAACAACTAATTTGATGATAGTGTCATATAATACAGCAACAACTGTTGAATTCTTATTACTTTGTTAAGTGGAATTTTGTATTGGTTCTTTTTTTTAATAATTTTACTTAAAAACAAATAACAATGAGACAGTTTCAAAACTGATTCATAGGGCAGTTTCAAAAAATACATGGTGTATTGCTGTCTTCTTAGTGGTTATTCATTGTACAAGATGCAGACATGATATCCAGTCCTGAAACACCATTAGTACAATCATCATTATTCATTGAATTAAGAGAAGTAGCTGTACCT
The DNA here is from genome assembly GCA_004027165.1 of Ctenomys sociabilis. NCBI lineage: Eukaryota > Metazoa > Chordata > Mammalia > Rodentia > Ctenomyidae > Ctenomys > Ctenomys sociabilis. The sequence continues at coordinate 14,131 of PVKA01046072.1, read as the reverse complement.
CTATCCTAAATGTTTGATACATACATATACAAAGCAGTCCTTAATTTGTATCCCCTTTTTTTGTTTAGAATTGTCAAAGATGGGTATTCCTTTGCCATTCAAATATTGTAGGTGTATGAACTCAGCAAAATAATCCAATATTATCCAGTAATCCATAATAGTAGTGGATTATCTGTAGGACTGATAATGTCAGAAGTTGTTGACTTGAGCCTTTCACAGTTCAGCATATTAATATGGCTTTACTTTATAAGGCCAGGGAGATGGCTCAGTGGAATAAGTGCTTCCCTGGCAAACTGGCTTTACTTTATATACCTCATTTTCATACTTTTCTGCTTGATGACAGTTAAAACAAGATGAGGCAAGACCTATATAACAAGAAGTAAAACTTTTGAATCTGACAAGGTCAGTCAAATGACCTCAGGATTTACCCGGAAACCCTGTACTGCAGCTTGCAGATCCTTTGTCAGTGCCAGCCATGCAGATGAGTCACAAAAATTGCTTCACCAATTTTCTCTCTGTGACAGCCTGAGAGAATGTTTTCTCTCCATATGACTCTCCTTAGGCACACTCTACATCATTGATCACTGTCCTCTGTGGATCCATAGTCTCCTTCATCAGTAAATTTGGGATGCAACTGAGTTACAAGATGCTACAGTACAAGTTCTCCTATTTCCTGAGTCCTCACTGACCTTGAAAGACTATGGCCAAAATATTGGCTGTCCTTGAAGACATTCTTTTTCTCTGATTTTTGAACTGCAAACTTAAGTTATTAACCATCCAGAAGAGAAGCTTATCATTATTACCCTTCAACATAGGCAGTTGACTTTAACCACACTATTTTGAATATCAAACATCTTACACATAACATGGAACAGGTATTTTCCATGAAGCACTGACATGTTAATCTTTAAGTCCCTAAGGAATATGAAGGAAAAAAATTTAAACGGTACAAAAAATATTTTTTAAAAAATAAGAATAAACTATTATATATTTTTGCACAGAAATTTACAAATCTATCATATACAGCATTTTAGCAGGACTCTCTCATGACATTTTTTCTTCTCTCTTGTTTTCATTTATTACCCTTTTTTTAAAACATTTACTCACTACAGTATGGCAGTAATTGATATGATATAACAAGCAGTACATATTTAGAAGACCAGAATGACAGGCATTCCAAGCATGACCCTACCGTTACACATTGCTATCTTCAGTGCAGTTATTTAGTTTTCAGGTATCAGCATATATAGTTAGTTTCATTGCAAATCCTCTCAATTAACTGCTAGTTTCAAAAACCTGTTGAAGATTCTCAGGATCATTGCCTTAGCCATCTTGTTGATATAAATATATGGCTTTGCTCCTGTCGTGTTTCCTAGCTTTTCTCCTTATCCTCCTTTTGTTGACTGATCCTTAAGATATTGCTTTCCTTTTAGTTGTATTATTCCTTTCTATTTTTATTTATTCTTTTGAGTTCTTAAACTAGGGAGACTATCTGCTCTATTTCACTTATGAGTGTATCTTCAAATGGCATCCACTTAAATATGAAAGCTTCAAGTTTATCATTTTTTTATAGCTGAGTAATACACCATGGTAGAAAAATATATCTTTTTCATCCATTCCTCAGGTGACAGGCATCTTAGTTGTTTCCAAGATTTGGCTATCACAAACTGTACTGCTATAAACATAGGTACACATATATCACTATGATATGACGTTTTCAGTGCTGATAGGAAAATTCACAATATGAGGATAGCTCATTTTAATGGGATTTCCAGTCCTATTTTTTATGGAGTCTACATACTGATTTCCATAATGGTTGCACCAGTCTACTTTACCACCAGCACTGTAGAAGGGTTCATTTTTCCCCACATCCTCTCTAACATTTGTTGTTTGTTGATTTCTTTATGATAACCATTCCTTCTATTGTGAGACGATATCTCAGTGTTGTTTTAATTTTCATTTCACAAATCGCTAGTGACTTGGAGGATTTTTTCATGGTGGAAGTTCTCACTCACAAGCCAGACTTGTGCTTGTCTACAGATGTCCAGCAGGCACGCAGGAGCACAGAAGTTCCCCCATCTACTCTCTAGGTCTGGTCTTGGGCTGGGTGGAGAGTTTCCTTGTTCTGAGTGGAGGGTTCCCCTGGACTATGTGGAGGTTTCCCATTGTTTCTAATATTAATTTTTTCTATCACTATTTTGTCTCTGAAAAAAGATAAGCCAGAGTTTTCATAAGATATACTAGATTTGATATTTACCGTGAGGAATAATAGTTCCAAAAGACATTGTCCATTAACCTTGTGATGACAGTACTGTATCTTCTGCACTGCTATGCTGTCATATCATTCTGCAGAGCACACTTCTATTCCCATCCTTAATAAATATAAATTTTTCTATCTTTGAAAAACAAAATTCAAGACTATTTTATTGAGTAATTCAGACTCAACAGTCCTATGAAATTTGTCAAATGCGTATTCTGTCACTTCATGATCTAACCTCTTTTTCTCTTTCTCTTTACTCATTTTCAATATACTCAATATGTCTGCCTGCTATAAAACATTCCACTCTCCATTCTCCTTCACCTACATCCTGTAAAGCACCCTCCTTCTCACCTTAAACTCCCTGCTGTCCTGGTGTTTAATATACATATTGTGATTTTTTTTGTCTTTAGGACATAAGGAGCAACATACAGAAAATCTGTCAATTTCTGGGGAAGAGTTTAGAACCTGAAGAACTGGAATTAGTAGTCAAGAACAGTTCCTTCCAAAACATGAAAAACAACAAGATGACCAATTTTTCCATGTTGCATGACTATTCTCTGCAATCTGATTTCTTACTGACAAGAAAAGGTAAGAAGAAATGTTCTGGTTTCAAAATTTATGAGACTGGAAATATGGCATTTTTTCATCTCAACAAATGGATAAAAAAGATGTGATGTTTTTATACAATGGAGTATTACTCAAATATAAAGAATGATTAAAAAAATAAATAAATAAATAAAGAATGATAAACTTAAAGCCTTCATATGTATGTGCCACTTGAAGATATGCTCATAAATGAAATAAAACAGACTCATATGTGTAAATATCATATAGTCCTCCTAGTGTAACAACCCAAAAGCAGAAATAAAAATGGAAAGTTGTAACACAAGTAAATGTAAGGCAGGAACTTGATTAAACAGTGAAAAGAGGGCAAGGAGAAAACTAGAAAACATGACAGGAGCAAACCCATAAATTTGTATTCACAATTTAAGGCAATTATCCTAAGAATCTCCATGAGGTTTTTGACACTAGCAGTTAACTGATAGGATTCTCACCCTGACTAAGCATATATGCTGATACCTGTGAACTAAGCAAGTGCACTGAGGACAGCAATGTGTAATACTAAGGCCATACTTGCAATGCCTGTCATTCTGGTCCTCTAAAGGCGTACTGTTTCTAGTGTCATATCAATTACTCTCTCTCTCTCAAGTAAAAGCTTGCTTAAAAAAAAAGAAAAATGTAATAAATGAAAACAAGAGACAAGAAAAAAAATTATAGTACTGTCCTGCTATAATCTTGAATATGCTTCGATTTCTAAATTTCTGTGTAAAAATGTGTGATTGTTATTTCTATTTTTTATTATTTTTATGTTTACTTTTTACATTCTGCAGGAATTTGAAGTTTATCATAGTAACCATTAACAGCTATGCTATCAATTTGCATGGAAATACCTATTCCATGTTCTGTCTAAGGCATTTGATACTCAAACAGATACTGATGTTAAGCTGAACAGCCTATGTTTTGGGGTGATATTATAATTAAGCTTCTCTTCAAGAGAGTTAATGACTTAAGATTGCAGACCAAAAAGTTAGAGAAAAGAAAGGGCAACAAGGATATCCAACACCTTGGTCCTCGGCCTTCAAGGTCAGTAAGGACTCAGGACATAGAAGAACTTGTACTGTAACATCCTGTTACTCATTACTGTCCTAAATTTTCTGATCAAGAAGATTATGGACCACAGAAGAAAATGATAAATGATGTACAGTGTGCCTAAGGAGAGTCACATGGAGAGAAAAAGATTCTCTCAGGCTTTCACAGAAAGCATAGTAAGACCCTGTCTCAAAAAGACCAAAAAAAAACAAAGAAAGCAAATTGGTCAAGCAATATCTGTGACTCGTCCACATAGCTGACACTGACAAAAGATCTACGAACTGCTATACAGGGTTTCAGGATAAATACTGAGGGGATTTGACTTACCTTATAGCAAAAGTTACATTTCTCGTTATAGGGGTCTTGCTTAATCTTGGTCTTAACTATACAGGAGAAAAGTATCCAAAGGAGGTATAAAAAGTAAAACCATATTAACATGCTGAGCTGTAAAAGGCTTAAGTCAGTAATTTTTGACATTTCCAGTTCTGTGGATAACCCACTATCATGGACTACTGGTCTACATTGGATTACGTTGCTGAACTCATGTACCTACAATATTTGAATGGCAATAGAATACCCATGTCTGACAAAACTAAACTAAAAAGGAGATATAATGAATGACTATTTTATAATGAAATATATATATAATGAAAAACATATATACATATATGTTTTTCATGTATGTTTTTCATATATGTGGTCAAGTAATGGCTGTGACTCATGCACGTGGCTGACACTGACAAAGGATCTACAAAGTGAGGTACAGGGTTACAGGATGAACACTGAGGGCACTTGACTGATCTCATCAAATATAAAAATCACATATATCACTATGATAAGATGTTTTCAGTTCCTCCAGGAAAATTCCCAGTAGGGTGATAGCTGACTTGAATGGGATTTGCAGTCCTATTTTTGTGAGGAGTCTCCACACTGATCTCCAATGGTTACACCAGTCTACATTCCCACCAGCGTTGGAGAAGTGTTCCTTTTTCCCCACATCCCCTCCAACATTTGTTGTTGATTGATTTCTTTATGATAGCCATTCTTTCTGGAGTGAGATGGCATCTCAGTGTTGTTTTAATTTGCATTTCACAGATGGCTGGCGATGTGGAGCATTATTTCATGTGTCTATTTGCTTCTTTAATTTCATCCTCTGAGAAGTATGGATTCATCTCAGAAACCTATTTCTGGATTGGGTCTTTAAATTTGAGGGCCTTAGTTCTTTATATATTCTAGAGAGCAGACCTTTTTCTGAGTGCTTGTTAGGATTTTTTTTGAAATTTGTGGGTTGTCTTTTCACTTTGTTGACAATTTCTTTTAATGTGCAGAAACCTCTCAAGAAGAGTTGATTCCAGTTGTTAATTCTTTCAAGTGTTTGAATACATGTTTATTCATGAGCTCTTTGCCTATCCCTATGTCTTCAAGAGTTCCTCCTACTTTCTTTTCCAGGAGATTGAGTGTTTTGATGTTTGGATCTTTAATCCATTAGCTTAATGCATGGTGATAGACCTGGGTCCAGTTTTAGTTTTCAGCATGTAGAAAACCAGATTGTCCATCACCATTTGTTAAAGAGGCTATCTTTCTTCCAGTAAGCATGTTTGACCCCTTTGTGGAAGATCAGGTGGCTGAGTGTGTTTATAGAGGCCTCTGCATCGTCTAACCTATTCCATTGATCCTCAGGTCTATTTCATTGCCAATACCATGTGGATTCTGTCACAGTGGCTTTGTAGTATAATTTCAAGTCCGGAATTGTGATGCCTCCTGCCTTGTCTTTGTTGGCCAGGATTTCCTTTGCTATTCCAGGTCTTTTCAGATTCCAGTAAATTTTAGGAATGACTTCTGTATGTCTGGGAGGTATGTTGGTGTCAGTTTGATAGGGATTGCGTTAAATCTGTACAACAATTTTGGAAGTATGGCCATCTTCACCATGTTGGTTCTTCCTATCCAGGAGCAGGGAACATCTTTCCATTTTCTGAAATCCTCTATGATCTCTTTTCTCAGAGTACTATAATTTTCCGTGAAAAGATCTTTGACTTCCTTGGTTAAGTGAATTCCAAGGTATTTCATTTTCGGCGGTGCTATTGTAAAAGATATTGTTTCTAGTTTCCCTCTCAATGTGTTTGTTCTCTGTGTAGAGGTATAGGTGTGCTAATTATTGCAACTATCCTACTAACCTGTTTTGAATCTGTCTCAATGTTATTTCTTTCTCAGTAAAATTAATATTATATCATAAAAGAAAGCAATATGGCATTGTGATGTAATAAAGAAATGCTAAAAATATGGGGTTTAAAAGTATCCATTTTAATAATTCTAATAGTGCACTTCCCATCTCTGAAATTAAATGTTAGTAAAAACCTTATGAAGAATAACAATTAATTTAGCTTCTGATTTCAGAGATTTCTTTAAATGATGACTTTACCCTACTCCTTTGAGGCATGTGTCGTGGTAAGTCATCATGACAGAAGAATATTGTCACACTTGTAGAGGTTAAATTTTATATGAAATTCATGGATATAAATCAATAAGAGAAATAATTTTAAACAAAGGAACAAAAGTCACTTTGTTGGAAAGAGGAAATAAGAAGATAGGTAGCTCCCTTGTCATTGTAAGGTGGACAGCCTCAATCCAGTACTCTAAAACGTTTGTTCTCAGATTGTTTTCTTACCCATGAAGTAAGGAAATCTTCGCATTAAGGACTGTTATTACTTGACTTGCTGATTTAGGAACTGAGGCCCCTGACTCAGCTAGTTTCCTATCCTCTAGCCTACTTGCACATTTTTTTTGTTTTGTTTTGTTTTTTGTTCTTTTTGTTTGTTTGTTTATTTGTTTTTTCAGTACTGGAGATTGAACTCAGGACCTTATGCTTGCCAGGCAAGCACTTATTCTACTGAGCTATCTCCTTAGCCCTGCACATAGTTGAACAATCTATCTTTGTTGTTGTTGTTGTTGTTGTTGTTGTTGTTTTGCCAAGGTGATTGATGTGAGGTCACTGAAGTGCCCCACATTTAAACCCAACCTGGTTTTAAAAAAGTGTTCATTAGTGTTTTATTACGGTGAGAGAACTATATATAAGAGAACGAATGCATCCTTGTCGTGGTGTTTGTTTTACATACTAATTGAGCTTATACTCTAACTTTGACCCAATTGGCTCCTTTTTGTTCAAATGAAGGAGTTCAAAACAGGAATTGCTGCTATGGCCCCAAAGTGACCAAGGCTTCTTCTCAGTTCTGCTTGTTTTTCTTAGCTACTCTTTCTAGGAGGGATTAACTCTTTATTTGACAGAAAGCTCACTATCATTCTCACCTTTTCCTGCTGGTCCTACAACTGTTCCTACAGTATGATAGAAGAAACTGGTACACCTGGTGACTGCCATGGAACATTGTAAAGGGCCAGTAGGTAAAGATTTCTTATGCTTCTGCACGAGGTATCAATGCTAATGAAAATGCTGCATGGAAATTTGCTATAAAACATCTCTCCTTTCCAAACAAGCTTCTAGCTCTAGTATTTTGAGAATGGAGATATATGAAATAAATATATGAAATTTTTCAAAACATCTTGAGTAGGTCAGTACTGCTGACACCTCTGGTCAAGAACAGAACACAAAGACTTCCATGTTCATACTCAGACTGAAATTAGAATGTTAATTGAGTTTCACATTGCTAAGACTCTTGATCTTTTACTTCTAATTTACATTATCCATAATTAGAATACATTTGTATAACATATGCAATATATAGACGGAGGGGAGAACCTTGAAGAACCCCAACATTTGTGCAAAGGCAACATGGCATAAACTTTATTATGTCTGGTTACAGGCAGACAGGGAATATGATCAGACCACCTTCTTGAAACAAACAGAAGAGTATCTCCTTTTTAAGGATAGAGAGAAGGCAGGGGTCCTTAAGTAGAAAGACCCCAATAAACATCTGTGGTAAAAGTTCTGTTTCATAGTCCTTGAAATGTATGGTGTAGATTTTCAAGTGTCTACGGATGTCACAGGACTTGCAACATTCCAAACCCTGTATTATCTCCTTTCCTGCACTTGCAATGACAATGTTGGTACTAAGCTGGCATTCTTGCACTGAGATGTGATCATGAGTCTAATGCTTCTGGGGGAAGGCAGGTCAGGTGTTGCTAGAATCAGATCAGGTTTCAGCCTTACACTATGTAGTGCTCATCCCACAACTGTATTATCAAATAATTAATTTTTTTTTTTGCTTTACAGACTTCCAGTGGAAGATAAATTTTGCTTCATGGTGATCATACTACTTGTCACACTCATGTGTTGTTTAGGCAAAATTAAGATTGAATTTGCAGGTCAGAGTTCATCTCTAAATGTGATAATACAGTGAAGGTTTGAGGAGGAGAGGAGAGCAGGACATGAATTAAAAGAGGGGCAGGGAGTAAAATGTTATATGTTCATTGCTATTTTCTTATAATTCAACTTATGAGACCCAGATTTCTGAAAAGATGTTTGTATCATGAGCCATACTGGACTATAGTTATGTCCTTAGAAGGAATTTGGTGACTAAGTAGTGTGCACAGAACATACCCATGGAAAATGGTCATATAGAAAATACCTGTTCCGTGTTATGCCTACAATGTCAAATATTTAGACAGATAGTGAGGGTAAACTGAACTGCATATGTTCCAGGGTAATAATTAGCTTCTGTTCTGAGGAGTTAACAACCTAAGTTTGCAAATCAAAAATTGGAGAAAAAGAAGGGCTGAAAAGTTAACCAACACTTTGGCCCTAGCCTTTCAAGGTCAGTGAGGACTCAGGACATAGGAGAACCTGTACTGTAACATCATGTAACTCAGTTATGCCCCAAATTTTCTGGCCAAGGAGACTATGGAGCCACAGAGGAATGTGGTAGGTGATGTATAGTGTGCCTAAGGAGAGTCACATGGAGGGAAAACTTTCTCTCAGGCTTTCACAGAGAGTAAATGGGTCAAGCAATATCGATGACTCTGACTCGATCCTCACAATATGACTGACACCTACAAAGGATCTACAAAGTGCGGTACAGGGTTACAGGACAAACCCTGAGGGGATTTGATGGACCTTATCAGATACAAAAGTTGCATTTCGTGTTATATAGGTCTTGTTTTATCTTGAGCTTAGGCATTCAGAAGGAAAATATAAAAAAGAGATATATAAAGTAAAGCCATATTACTATACTGAGTTGTGAAAGGCTCAAGTCAACAACTTCTGCGGATAACCCACTACAACAACTTCTGCTTGACTGTATTGGATTGTTGTGCTGAATTCATATAGTATTTGGATGCCAATTGAATACCCATCTCTGACAGGACTAATCAATAAAAGAGGCTACAAAGGAAGGACCATTTTGTATTTGTATATACAGAATAGTTAGGATAGATATACAGCTACTTTCACTTAACTCAATGAGAAGATTTGTACTAAAAATATTTGGACAGGATAACCTGTCTTCTTACATTATAGATAACTACTAAGAAAATAACAATGTACAATGTATTAAATAAATAAATAAATAAAACCTAAAATATAAAAATAAAAAAGAATACCACATATTCTTTATCAATTCTTCACTTGATGGGCATCTTGGTTGTTTCTAGCATTTGCTATGACAAATTGCACTGCTATAAACGTGGGTGCACATATATTGCTGTGGTATGAGATTTTCAGTTACTCTCAAAAAATACCCAGGAGAGAGTCGGGGAGTTCAGTAGAATAAGCACTTCCCTTGCAAGAGCAAGGTCCTGAGTTCAATCCCCAGTTCCTAAAAAAAAAAAAAAAAAAAAAAAAAAAAAAAAAAAAAAAAAAAAAAAAAAAAAAAAAAAAAAAAAAAAAAAAAAAAAAAAAAAAAAAAAAAAAAAAAAAATACTCAGGAAAGGGCTGTGAGATAGCTCAGCAGTCTAAGTGCCTGCTTAAGCAACACATAGACAGGATTTTGATCCTTGGTACCACATGCTGCTCTGTCCCTATGCTTGTCCAGGGGTGGTGATGTGTGCCCATAATCCCAGCACTTGGGAGGCTGAAAACAGGAGGCTCACTAAGAGTCCAATCTGCATGAAACCCTGTACCAAATACATTTTTTTTAAAAAATACATGGGAAGTGAATGGCTGGCTTAAATGGAATCTCCAATCCTGGCATTTTAAGGAATCGCCACCGTGATTCCACAAGTCTGTATTCCCATCAACAGAGCAGAAGTGTTCCTTTTTCCACAGTCTCTCCAGCATTTATTGCTGGCTAATGCCTTGATGTTAGCCATTCTTTCAGGAGAGAGATGGTATCTCAGTGTTCTATTAAGTTGCATTTCTCAAATGACCAGTGATGTTAAATATTTTTTCATATATTTATATACAATTTGCATTTGTTCTTCTGAGATGTGTATATTTATCTTAGAGGCTCATTTTGGGATTGGGCCATTCAATTAGGAGGCTCTGTTTTTTTTTTTTTTTAATTTTTATATGGTCTAGACAGGAGGTATTCATCACAGGGATGGTTGGCTATAATTTTTTTCCCATTTTGTGCGCTTTCTTTCTACTGTGCTGGAGATTTGATTTGAAGTGCACAAACTTTTCAAAAAGTTAGATTCCTGTTGTTGATTCTTTGAAGTATTTCCTGTGAACTTTGATTTTTGTTCATGAACTCCCTACCTACCCCTATATCTTTAACATTTATACCTACATTTTCCCCCAGAAGATTTAGTGTTTCTGTTTTAATAGTTCAAAATTTGATCCACTTTGACTGTAGCTTTGTGCATTGAGATAGGCATGGGTCTTGTTTTAGCCTTCGTCATTTGGAAAGCCAGTTCCTCTATCTCTTATGCTAAAGAGGCTATCTTTCTTCCAGTGAGCATGTTTGGATCCTTTATCAAAGATAAGGTGGCTGATCATGTTTGCAATTACATCTGCATCTTCTAATCTGTTCCATTGATCCTCAGGTTTGTCTCTATGCCCGAACCAAAATAGTTTCAATCTCTTGTGATATTTACTGTGTAAAACTTTCATGTCCTTTGTGAAAAAGATTTCCAAGTATTTCATTATTTGATGTTTCTCTGATTATATCACAATAGCTTTACAGTATAATTTCAGGACAGGAATTGTGATAACTCCCGCCTTTCTATTCTTTTCAAAGATTGCATTTGATATTCTGGGTCTTTTATGGTTCCGAATGAATTTGAGCAAAGTTCTCTCTAGCTCTGTGAGATGTACATTGAATTTGTTTAACAACTTTGGCAGCATGGCCATTTTCACAATGCTGGTTCTTCCTATCTAAAAGCGAGCAATGACTGATAAAAAACATATGGTATAATAATGTCTGTAAGTATAATATCATGTATACACCTTTTATGATACCAAAACATTATGAAAACAGTTTGCAATGTATTAATTTATGAAATCCATCTTGTCAAGGTATCTTAAAACTGTCTCATTGATATTTGTACTTCAATAAAACAAAAATTAAAAAATAAATAAAATAAATAAATAAAAGTGAACAATGTTATTACATTTTCTCAAATTAGCTTCAATCTCTTTTCTCAGAGTACTGTAAATTTTACTGTGTAAAACTTTCACAGTCCTTTGTGAAAATGATTTCTAAGTATTTTATTATTTGATGTTATCTTGAAAGACATGGCTTCCATAATTTCTTTCAATGTGCTAATTTTCTTTGTAGAAAAATAATACTGATGTTTGTATCCTGGTATGTTGCTGAATTTAGTGATTAAGTCTACAAGAGTCTTGGAGTTTTCAGGTTCTTTATGAAGAGGATATATCATCTGCAAATAATGATAATTTCACCTCTTCTTTTGCAATTCTTATACCTTTCATATCTCTCAATTGTCTAATTACTGTAGGTAATATTTCCAGAACTATATTGAATAGAACTGAAGACAGTAAAATCCTTGTCTTGTTCCTCAGTTTAAAATGAAGGCCTTCAATTTGTGCCCATTTAGTATGATGTTGACCGTTGGTTTTTCATAGATGGTTTTTATCAGATTGAGATATAAATAATTTATTTTGGTTCTCTGTGGGGTTTTTTGATGAGTGTTGGACTTTGTCAAAAGATTTTCTTCATATATTGGGATGCTTTTGTTCTTGGTTCTATGGATATGATGTAATACACTTCCGGATTTGTGTGTCTTACACCATACCTGCGTTCCTGGAATGAATCCCAGTTGGTTTTTCTTTTAATTTTATTGAGAAACAAATAGCAATGCGACAGTTTCAAAACAGATTAATAGGACAATTTCAGTAATTAATACATTGTATATTGTTTTCTTCATAGTGGTTATTCATAGTACAAGAGGCAGACATGATATCCTGTCCAAACACTATTAGTACAAATCTTTCTTCTAATTGAATTAAGAGAAAATATCTCTCCTAACTATTTTGCATATACAGATACAAAATGGTCCTTCATTTGTATTCCCTTTTTCCATTTGGTCTTGATATATAATCTTTTTTTTAATGTATCGGTTATTAATTAGGTTCTTAGTAAGAAATTTAGAACACTAATTTATGAGGATAAACTCTATTTGTCAGAGCAAAAACAGATTGCAGGTAGCCCCGGAGCTGAGGAATAGATTTGATTTTTGCTAAAATCTGTGAGTCCACTGCTTTCTGATCCACCTTGCGCTGCTCTGAAATCTGGTATCTCTCTTTCTCCGTGTCGAAGATCTCACCCTCCTGGTGCCTGGGCTTCCACAGCTTCTTCTTGAAGTAAGCATCAGTGAGGTGTTTGGGGATTTTCACTTTGCTGATGTCAATTTTTGGATAGGTGGCAATGACAAATTTCTGGTGTGTTCTTCGTAGAGGAACACGATTAAGGCTAAGAGGCCCAGTCACAAGTAGGAAGCCCCTGGCCAGCTGCTTCAGGAAGACCACTCTCTCACCTCTGTGACGCCCGGTGAGGATGACCAAGATGGTGCCAGGAGTGATGTTGGCTCGAAGTTTCCGCACATGCTGACTGAAGGGTTTCTTGCCATGGCTCAAGAGCTTTCAGGGCACGTCTTCAGTAGGGTAGGATCTAGGCATTGTTCGAAGCTTAACCACCTGGCTACCTCTATTCTTGTCCCCACCGACCGGTTTTGTGATCGTAGCAAGAACTTTCTCCTTCTTTTTCTTCTCAACCTTTGATTTAGCAGCTGTCTACTTTCTCTTGTACAAAGCCTTTCTGGAATACATAGCGGATCGGGAGTATCTACCAATTCCTCTAACCAGGACAGGATTTCGGCTGCAGTGGGGCTGCCCCTTCGTGAACTTTTTTGCTTTCTTCACCTTACCCTTTTTAACAGTACCACTGGCAGAAGCCTTCTGGGCTTCGGGTTTCTTCTCTTTAGTGTCTGGCTTCTCAGTTTTTTCACCCGCCATCTTGCAAGATGGGAAAGAGAGTGATACATAATCTTCTTGATGATTTGCTGCATTCTGTTTGTAAGTATTTTATTAAAGATTTTTGCATCTATATTTATTAAAGATATTGACCTGTGGTTATCTTTTTTCATTGGTTCTGTCTGTGGTTTTGGAATCAGAATAATACTTACCTCCAGGAATGATTCTGGAAGAATTGCTTCACTTTCGATTTCATTGAAAAGTTTTAGAAAAGCTGGCATAAAATCTTCAATAAATTTCTTGTAGAACTCTGCTGTGAATCCATGGGGACCTGGGCTTTTTTATTGGTAGGATGTTATTACACTTTCAATCATTTCTCTTGTGATTGGGTTACTCAGAGTTTGTGTATCTTCTTCTAATTCTGTTTATTTTAATTATTTTTATTTTATTTATTTTGTTTTTTGGAACTGGGGATTGAACTCAGTCCCTTGCACTTGCCAGGCAAGGGCTTATTCTACTGAGCCATCTCCCTGGTCCCTGTATATCTTCTTAACTAAATTCTGACACTTCATAGGTATCCAGAAAACTGTTGACTTTCTTGGTGCTTTCCCCCCTGTATGACAGTAAAGGTTTGAAAGTAGGTATTGATAATCTTCTGAATTTCTCTAGGTTCTGTGGTGATTTCTCCCTTTTCATTCGTTCATCCATTCTTTCTTTCTTTGTAAAATTCATTTTAATGAGAAAAAAAGATAAAATGTTTATGAAACAGTTTCAAAACAGATTAATAGGGCAGTTAGAATGATTAATACATTGCATATTGTCGTCTTCATAGTAGTTATTCAGAGGACAAGGTGCGGACATGACATCTTTTTTTTTTTTTTTTTTTTATTTTTTTTTTC
>PVKA01046071.1:0-15183 GCA_004027165.1 Ctenomys sociabilis | reverse complement strand
AGGTAAATAATTATTGAATCTTTGATATAATTCAGCTATAAAAAAACCTGTAAATATAATATCATGTATGCACCTTGTACAATACCAAAACGTTATGAAAACAGTTTGCAATGTATTAATTCATCGAATGTGTATGGTTAAGATGTCTTGAAACTGTCTGATTGACATTTGTATTTTAATAAAATAAAAATAAATAAATTAATAAAAAGAAAAAAACTTTGAGTAGTGCTAAGAACGGACCTGCAACATTCAGCACCTCGACTTGTCCTCCTGACAGCTTCAGGCACAGCCACGTGCACTGCTGAAGGAATCTGACACTCAGGTCAGGACCAGGACCGGACCCTCGCTGGGTGGCTCTCTCTCCTCTCACCACGCGAGCTCCTTTGTGCATGCTGCCCATCGCGCTTGCGCACTCCCTCCGCGGCGCTGCCTGCCTTGCTGTGACGCAGCCAGGGCTCTGCATGGCAGCACCATGCTTTTGGAACTTTCTGGTTACTGGAATTGTGAGCAGAGTAAACCTGTTTTCTTTATACCTCCTGTGGCATGAGGCATCCTGTTATAGAAACGCAAAGTAGGTTAAGAGATCTTGCAACTCAAAGTAAGGCTGAAGGACAGGCATTTTTTGAGTGATAGTTAAAAAGCCATGATTCTAGCTGAGACCTCCTAAATCAGAAACTTCATTTTATCAACACTGCCAGATGATTTCTGTACATACGAAAGGCTCTAAATCGCTGTTTTAAGCTTCTCAAGGTTTGCAGGCTAGGAGTCAATGCTTTGCCTGTGCTTGGCTCTACAAAGTGGGTATACGTAAACCTAATGGAGATACTAAGCTTTAGGCTTTCTGAGTCATACACAGGGTTTTTTAATTTAATGTATTTAGTACAGGGTCTACAGGGTCTCACTACATAGATCAGACTCATAGTGATCCTCCTGTTTTCAGCCTCCCAAGCACTGGGATTGCAGGTGTACATCACCACGCCCAGCCTCAATCGCATCTCAGCACACCCTGGGAGTGGGGATGCCACAGTGCACCAGAGACTGAACCCTGGGCCGCTGCACTCTGCCTAAGCAGGTGCTTTAGTCTGCTGAGCTATCTGGCCAGCCCCACAGGGTCTTTATGACATCCCAGGCATCTTTTTTTTTTCTCTTAGATAGCCCTGTCCTGGTGGTATTTTCAATAGCCAGTAACCTTGCCTGGTACAGTTGGGGGCTGTTAATTGGCATGGAAATTTAAAGCAGGTTCTTCTTGGTGCACAGCACAAATTAGTTATATATGGGGAGGGTAGTTTTTCATCTTCAGTTGGTCCTGATGCAGCTTATATGAAATAATTTTTCTGTTAACGTCATACAACTCTGTAATTGCAAAAAAAAAAAGTTGCAACTTTTGTTGACATTCTGAATGCTTCTAAGTAAACACATTTTTTTTTTTATTAAAAAAATAAAGACTCAGTTTTGGTATCCTTTGAGGCTAGCCTGTAGGCTTAGGATGCTGTTTACAGGAGACAGTGTGAGGTTCCTACCAGTGGACAATATATGCTAAAATTTCTTCCATCCAAAAATTTATTGAAAAAAAAACAAAAAAAAGTTATTGAGCAAACAAACAATGGAATAAGCAAACACATCTCTCTCTCTCTCTCTTTAAATAAAAGCATCTTATTTTAATTAAAGTTTCTCAGGGCCAGGGAGATGGCTCAGCAGAATAAGTGCTTCCCTGGCAAGCTCAAGGGCCTGAGTTCAATCCTCAGTTTTGCAAACAAACAAACCCTGTCCTGGTGGTATTTTCAATAGCCAGTAACCTTGCCTGGTACAGTTGGGGGCTGTTAATTGGCATGGAAATTTAAAGCAGGTTCTTCTTGGTGCACAGCACAAATTAGTTATATATGGGGAGGGTAGAACTACTTTCTTACTATAATTCAGCTTTTTAAAAAAAGATAGGTATACAGCTGCATTCTCTTAATTCATTGATAAGAGGCATCTGCCCCAATAGTGTTTGTAGATAGAGAATCATGTATGCACCTTGTACAACAAAAAGCCACTATGAAAATAATGTGCAATGTATTGATCGTTGAGTCTGTCCTAGTAATTTGATTTGAAGCTGTCTTATTGCTATTTGTTCTTCAATAAAAGAAAATTAAAAAATCAACTTTCTCCCAAATATGTACATATCAAATCTAGAAACATATATTAAAATGCTAGCTGTGGTTTTCCTTGTATGGAAGTACCTTCAGTTTGAATTTTGAATTTTACTTGTAGTTGTATGTATTTGCATTTGATTTTTTAAAATTTTTAATTATTACATTGTAAATTGTTATTTTTTTAGTGGTTATCCATAACATAAGAAGCAGACAGGATATCCTGTCCAGACACTATTAGTACAAATCTTCTCACTGAGTTAAGCTAAAGTAACTGTATCCTATCCTAACTATTCTGTATGTACAAATACAAAATGATCTTTGTGGTCTCTTTTCTTTGTTTAGTCCTGTCAGAGATGGGTATTTATTGACCTCTAAATACTATAGGTGCATGAATTCAGCAAAACAATCCAACACAGTTCAGCAGTCCACAATAGTAGTAGATTATCTGCAGAAGTTGTTGACTTGACCCATTTACAGCTCAGTATATTAATATGGTTTTACTTTTTATACCTCCTTCTTATACTTTTCTGGTGGATGGTTAAGACCAAGATAAAGCAAGACCTTTATAACATGAAATGTAACTTTTGTATCAGATAAGGTCAGTCAGGTACTCTCAGGGTTTATCCTGTAACTCTGTACCACACTTTGTAAATCCTTTGTCAGTGTCAGCCATGTGGATAAATCATGGCTATTGCTTGACAAAGTTGCTCTCTGTGGAAGCCTGAGAGAATGTTTTCTCTCCATGTAACTCTCTTTAGGCACACCATACATCATCGATCACATTCCTCTGTGGTTCCATAATCTCCTTGATCATAAAATTTGGGGCACTACTGAGTTACAGTATAGGTTCTCCTATGTCCTGAGTCTTCACTGACCTTGAAAGGCTAGGGCCAAAATATTGGCTGTCTTTGCAGCCCTTCCTTTTCTACAATTTTTGATCTGCAAGCTTAGGTTGTTAACCCTCCGGAAGAGAAGCTGATTATTACTCTGCAACCTATGCAGTTCGGTTTACCCACACTATTTGTCTAAATATCAGACATAGTAGGTATAACATGGAACAGGTATTTTCCATCAAGTATTGAGATACTAAACTCTAAGTTCTTACAGAATATGAAGAAAGGAAACAATTTTAAAAAATAGGAATGAACACTTACATATATTTACATAGAAATTTAGAAATCTATCCATATACAGCATTGTAGCAGGATGTCCAGACACATCTCATAATCCTTACAAAATTTTTCCTCTTATCCTGGAAACACTGGGCTCTGCAAAGACTTCTTGCTGACCAATTTGAGCTCTATTTGTTACTGAACAAACTGACAAACAGAAGTTTCTAGGATTCTGATGTCCTGTGACTTTGACTACCAATAGGAAGTAGTGTTGCTTCTCCACAAAGACAGCAGAGAGGATTACTAGAAACGCCTCTGCGAGAGGACTCTAGACTTTCTGCTTCTTCCAGCTTTGACAGTTAACGAAAGATGAAAAGTCTTACACAGCAGGACTGCAAGGAAGTTGCATGTCTGATGTGAAGGTTTTGGGTTACTATGTCAGGTTAACCCCCAGTGCCCAACAACACAGAACAGTTGGGATACCAGTGATAAAGGAAACATGAAGTAGATTTTTTTGTACTGGGGATTGAACCCAGTGGCTTTACATTGAATTATATTGCCATTTCTTTTCTTTTTTTCTTTTGATTTTGAGAGTGTCTTTCTAAGTTGCTAAGCTGCCCAGGCGAGGCTCACACTTTCAATCTTGCTGCCTCCGCCTCCCAAATAGCTGGCATTACCGGCATGTGCCATCACATCTGATATGACTTAGATCTTGGGTAAGGAAAACTACTAATGTCAACCAAGAGTTCTGGCAAGACCAAGAGGGACTTTTCTGGCAGAAGCATCCAGCTGCCCTACACTTGGTAGCATTCATGTCCAGTGATAGCTGTGTGGAAACTACCCGTAGGAACATCCATGCTTGGGAAGCAGCAGCACTGGAACAGTTCTGGGGCGAGATGTGGGTCACTGTGGCTGCTGTGTGGTTCCCTGAGCTTGGGTTTCCAACAATTTTTTTAAAAAAAGATATCCTTTATCATTCCCATAAAACTTTTTTTTTTTTTGCAACTCAGAAATACTTGGCTTTTATTATTTGCAAATAATAATTGTGAACAAAGCTAGTTATAGGTAATCATCAGAAAATGTCTTGGACCCTGTGCTGGGCAGCCAACAGTCCTTTCTCCAGCTCTTCTCCACTTTTCTCTGTATGTATACATTTTTTTTCTCTCTCTGTAGCTGTAGACCTTCGCTTTGTCATCTGAGAGTCAGCCAGGAGAAAGCTGTAAGCTTCTGGGTTTACATATATGTACCAAGTCACACCGAGAATGGTCTACTATGGTTCAGTTTCAGTTCCAGATTTCTACTCTATCATGAATTCCTAACAGGCCCAGAGATAGTAAGACACACCTGTAATCCCAGAACTCTGGGAGAATGAGCCAGGAGAATCACAAGTTCAAGCTCAGCCTGGGAAATTCAGTGACTTAGTGAGAAAAATAAAAGGGCTGAGGATGTGCCCAGGTGCAAGGTCTTTGATTCAATCTCTGCCGCTACAAACAAACACAATGAAAAAAGCAACAATAATCCACAACTCCCTGGGCAGGGAGAGAGACAGTATAAATCCAGTGGCTAGTGTCCACACCCTTTAGAGTTCATATACTGTGGGGCCATCTGCAGAGAAGGATGCTCTACTGCATGCTGGGAAGATATCCCAGAAGTCTACTCTAGAGTCATGGATCTCCTCAATCATGGCGTTCTATACACTCCTCAATATCTCCATCTAATTACAAAAAAAAATTAACCCTTTACATCAGATACCTTAAAGGATCAAACCCAATTTTGTATTGCTGCTTTTTCCTCACTGTCCCCCTCCTAGTCTCCTGTCTGCAAATGTGGTACTAATTCTATGTAGTAAATGTCAAGCTACAAGAAACATGGGGGAGTAGTTTACTCATATAACACTGAAATAGTCCCAGTCTCTCAGATAAGAAAAAGAAGAAGAAAAAAATCTTTTAATAGTTAACTCTTCAAGTCCATAAATATAACCTGAGATCAGCAGGTTATGCAGTTTTTGAGTTCTAAGGGTATGTTATGTGGGCTGTGTCTCTCTTTTTTTTTGTGAGTTATGTCTCTTATCAGATTGATTTATCTCAAGTTGTGACCCAGGAATTAGATGATAAACTTTGTGATCACTGTTGGTCCACAGGGACCAAGAAAAAGGTGGGACAATTACTTTGTGTTTATCTCTAATGAGGCTCTCAGGGATCCAGTCCCAGTGGTTATGAATGGCACTGCCAATAGCTGTCTGACTCCCCAAACATCCTTGCTGCAGACAAGGTTAGGGACATGACTATCTGTTCCTCTCTGCTGTGGAACCTTTTTGTGCTCCTGACTCAGGACCTGGTTGTGTTCCTGAGAATAAAGAGAATTGACCAACAACTCTAAGGTGAAGGGCGCATTATGATACCAGCCCTGGCTTCTCCAGGTCTGATCATGACAGTGGAGATGCCAACACTTCCTTACTAATGGTCGATGTTCTCTGAGGAACCACTTTTGCTAATCCTTCTGTACCAGGAATCAATAGCAAGGTTTGTAAACTCATCTGCTAGAGCTTAAGATAAACATGGCAGAAATCATTTGTTTTTCTTGTCTCTGTGAACTGCCAAAGAATGGGAGAAAGCTTAACAGAGACCCACACAATGGAGATCTATGTAATTTCAGTGAAGGGCTGTGTGTGTTCCTTTTCTAAAATTTAATGTCATATCTTGGTAAAGTAAAAGAATGAGCCCACTGGGACCATTGTCAACTAGAACTGAGAGTTGATAGTAGACTTGGCAATTCTAATAAAAGTTTGACTAACGTAGCCATGGCTAGAGTAGGACTTGTTCCAACTAAGCACAGATCTTCTACATTTCCTTTTTTATGTATTTGGTGCAGGGTCTACAGGGTCTTACTATGTAGATCAGTGATTCTCCTGTTTCCAGCCTCCGAAGCTCTGGGATTACAGGGGCGCACCATCATGCCGTCTCAATCACCATCTCAGCACCTGGGCGTGGGGCCACTGAGGATCACATCCCAGCTTCTGCACTCTGCCTAACCAGGTGCTTTAGTCCACTGAGCTATTCAGCCAGCCTGGATCATCTACATTTCTGACCTCATATGTTCTTCTTTGCAGCTGGACTCAGACTATGGGAAGCCTCAATCAGTCCATCTCCGAGTTCCTCCTCCTGGGCCTCTCCAGGCAGCCCCAACAGCAGCAGCTCCTCTTCCTGCTCTTCCTCACCATGTACCTGGCCACCGTCCTGGGGAACCTGCTCATCATCCTGGCCATCGGCACCGACTCTCGCCTACACACCCCCATGTACTTCTTCCTCAGCAACCTGTCCTTCGTGGACATCTGCTTCTCCTCCACCACTGTCCCCAAGGTGCTGGCCAATCACGTGCTCAGCAGCCAGGCCATCTCCTTCTCTGGCTGTCTCACACAGATGTTTTTCATCTTTGAGCTTACTGACATGGACAATTTCCTCCTGGCTGTGATGGCCTATGACCGCTTTGTTGCCATCTGCCACCCTTTACATTACACAGCGAAGATGACTTATCATCTCTGTGTTCTGCTGGTGGCTGGGTCTTGGGCTGTCGCCAACCTGAATGCTCTGTTGCACACCCTGCTGATGGCTCGCCTCTCATTCTGTGCAGACAATGTGATCCCCCACTTCTTCTGCGATGTGACCCCCCTCCTGAGACTCTCCTGCTCAGACACACACCTCAATGAGATGATGATTCTTTATGAAGCAGGGCTGATAGTGATAATCCCATTTATTTGCATTTTAGTGTCATATATCCTTATAGTTTGTGCTGTCCTGAGGGTCTCATCCAGGAGAAGATGGACAGCCTTCTCCACTTGTAGCTCCCATCTGGCTGTAGTTTTTCTCTTCTATGGCACCATCATATCTCTATACTTCAATCCTGTGTCTTCTCACTCAGCAGAGAAGGACACTGCATCTGCCATGATGTACACAGTGGTGACTCCCATGCTAAACCCTTTCATCTACAGCCTAAGGAACAAGGACATAAAAGGGGCTCTTAGGAAGGTCAACATCATAAAACTTTTATCCACTTAATAATGATTTATGGGCCAGCCAGATAGTGCAGTGGACTAAAGTGCCTGCATAGGCAGGCACAGCGATCAGGGTTTGATTCCCAGAGTGCCACTCTGGCCCATCGCCAAGGCGTGCTGAGACAGCAACTGAGACTGGGTGTGGTGGCCCGTGCCTATAATCCCAGCACTTGGGAGGCTGAACACAGGTGGATCACTACGAATCCGATGTGTGCAGTGAGACCCTGTAGACCTTGTACTGAATACAAAAAATAAATGAAAATCATCCTTTAGGCTAGGGAAATCACACAGACGAAATTTATTTTCAAGAAAATTCTTTTTGTTTATTTTATGTGAAAATTAGTATTTATCTTTTGTAAAAGAAATATCTAGTATCTATTTGGGAGAATAAAATCCTTCATATAGACTTTAAGTTAAAGATGGAAAAAGTCTCCTTGATCACCAGTATCCTGTCCAAAAATACATTGGCAGCACAACTGTTGCTAAAAATATTGGGTTTATTGCTCATTACAATGAAGGACAATGTGCACCTTTGGGCAACAGTGAGGACTCTCACTAAAAGTGTGTGTAAGGATCTGGGTGAAGTAATGTTGGAGAGACAATGAGTCTTGTTCTAGATGGGATACTTTTGAATATGTTAATACATCGCATCTGGATGAAAGGAACAAAAGGAAGGGAGGAAGAAAGGAAGGAAGGAAGAAAGGAAGCAAGCAAGGAAGGAAGGAAGGAAGGAATGAAGGAAGGAAAGGAAGGAAGCCAGAGCTGTGATTGGCAAAGAAGTTCAGTTAAACATATCAGCCCGTCTGGGGGACACTTTGCCACTTTTGTGGCTAGGACAGTACTCATGAGTTTGTGCTCCATTGTGACTACAGATTGGTCTTGACTTGTCTTGCTGTATCAGAGTCACAGTGGCCTTATTTGATAGTGATGTTCTGTGGAATTCTGTGTGTCCCTCAGAAGAGCATCACAACTGGTACTTGTGAGGTGAGGCGGCTCTCCCAGATATTGGGGTTGGTTATTTTTTTCTCATACATAGACTTAGATCTAAGTGCATGTAATGGGAAGATCAGACCGGTAATAAGGTAAGAAAAAAGTGTTTGTTTAGAGCTCCAGGTAATCCTAATTCTTCCACTCATTTGGCCTTATTTCTTTTATCTTTTTGTCTAGCTTTATATTACAGTAGAAATGTGGGTAGGTTAAATAGGAAATAAATGTTTTATACAATGTCAGTGTCTGCTCATGTCAATCCATTGCATCTTCTAAAAATTCCTTTCATCTTCTGTTCCATTTATATTAATAGATGCAGATTTTTTTACTTAGTAATTTATATCATGGCTTTTCAACTTTTATTTTATAATAAAGCTTTTCCAAATTACCATATACTTTCTACAATTTTATTTTAACATCCTTATATATATTTACACTTACTGGTAATTGTGTTTCTGCATCAAAACATAAAGGAAATTTACTATTTAGAAGTATGCTTTATGCTGTGCCCACCTGTAATCACAGCACTGGGAAGGCTGAGACAGGAAGATCACTATGAGTTTGAACGGGGTAGTGAGACCCTGATTAAAAAACAAAAGAAGAAGTATGCTTTAAAACTTATTTTGAAAATGACTGGTGAATAAAAAAAGTTGGCGCATTCATGAGCTGATATTTTCTTGTCTGAGTTTTCAGTATTTTTACGATGATGTATCTATTTGTGAGTTTCTTTGCATTTATGCTACTTGAAGGAGACTGAGCTTCTTGGATATACTGGTTGTAGTCTTTAAAACCAATTTGAGACAATTTAAGCCATTGTTTATTCAATACTTCTGTCTCTCTCCCCTCCCCCGTTCCTTTTAGCATTCCTGTCATGCATATCAGGTGCACTTAATACTGCCCACATTTCTTTGAGTCTTTGTTCATTTATTTTCTTTTTCTCCCTTCTTCAGTTTGCCTATACTCTATCAATGCATCTTCAAGCTTGCTGAACCTTCCATCAGCTCAAGTCTGTTGAATCCCTCTAATTTTTCATTCACTTATTGAATTTTTCAACTCCAAAATTTTCATTTGACTTGTCTTATTTATTTATACTAGCATATGTTTGCAATATATAATTATTACACTTATCACAGGGAGTTGGTATATGTACATAACCTAACTCTTGGTCCCCTTCCTATTTCATTTTTTCCTCCATTCCTTTTGCTTTGCTTCTCTTCCTTTTTTTTTGGTGGAACTGGGGATTGAACTCAGGCCCTTGCGCTTTCCAGGGTAGCACTTATTCCACTGAGCCATCTCCCCAGCCCCAAAATTTAACTTAACTATTTTTACTTTTTGGCAGAATTGGAGATTGAACTCAGGCCCTTGTGCTTGCCAGGGAAACACTTATCTCACTGAGCCATCTCCTCAGCCCCGCCTTCCCCTTCTTTTATCTCGTTCTCCCATCAATTTGAAAAAGATCTCCATATTTCTTATTTATCTTTTATTTTGCTTCCACTCACTATATCTGAGTTTCTCGTATGAAAGAAGCCATGCAATATTTAAGCTTCTGCATCTGACTTATTTCACTTAATATTATGGTGTCAAGGTGCATCTGTTTATCTATGAATGCCTCAAGTTTATCCTTCTTTATAGCAGCATAGAACTTCATTGTTTATAAATTTCACCTTAACCCATTCAACTATGGATAGCCATACGGGCCATTTCTAAGATTTAGCTATTATAATTGATGTTACTATAATCATGGATATGTATGTATTACTGTAACATGATAACTTAAAATCTTTTGGGAAGAAATATAGAAGGAGAACAGCTGGGTCAAATGGAATTTTTATTTTTAGTTTTTTAAGGAATCTCTGTAGTATTTGTACTAGTTTACATTCCCATCACCAATGTAGAAGTGTTTTTATTTTCCCTCAAGCTTGCCAGAATTTGTTGTTATTGATTTTTTTAAAAAATAATTTTGAGAAACAAATAGCAATGAGACAGTTATGAAACCGATTAGTAGGACAGTTTCAATAATTATTACATTGCATATTGCTGTCTTAGTGGTTATTCACTGTACAAGATGCAGATGTGATATCCTGTCCACAAGCACTATGTTTGATTTCTTAATGGTAGCCCTTCCCCGGTAATTGAATTCAGGACCTTGAGCCTTCCAGGCAGGTTCTTGTGCCACGGAACTGCATCCCTAACTCCTCAATGTTGTTTTAATTTGCATTTCTCTAATGGCCAGTGATGCTGAATGTCTTTTATGTATTGGTCATGTATATTTCTTCTTCTAAGAAGTGGTTTTCATTTCAGGTGCTCATATTTTGACTGGATCTTTTGTTTTCTGGGAAGGGGTATAATTTTTTTGAGTTCTTTATATATTCAAGATATTAATCATCTGCCCAATGAATAACTAGCAGAAAATTTTCCCATTCTCCCCACTCTGTTAGTTGTTCACTTTGCTGTGCAGAAGCTTTTTAAGTTGGTAGGATCCCAATTGTTGATTCTGGGTATTATTTGTTGTGCTATTGGGATTCTGTTCAGAAAGTCCTTGCCTTCGCCTACGTCTACTTATTTTATCTTCCAGCAAATTATCTTCTTCTTTGGTGTGACATGCCTTTCATTATTTAATCACTCTATCCTTTACTTCTGAACATTTTATAATGTTCAAATATTTTTGTTAAGTCTGATCCTTCTCAGGCTGTTTCTACCTTCTTCTGATGTGTGGATCACAATTTGGAGTTTCTTTGGGAAACTTCCATCTTTTATTTTGTTGTAAAATGGAAATTTTGGAAAACATAGTCTCTCTGGGGAATTGGTCCCTCTTCCCCTGGAATTTGCCTTTGTTATTTGCTTATTTATTTAGTGATGACTGGGTTATTTTAGTGATGGGCAGTTGGTGGGGGGGGGGATCTTGCATGATACCACTACACCAGCAACAGTGTGTACTTTGGGTATATCCACAATTACCCTGAGGTGACCTGGAGCTTGGAAGGGCTCTCTTACTCTATTTTTCTGAGTGTAACACACTAGCTGTCAAACTCTAGTGATTGTTGTAATGTTTTGATGTAGCATAAATTCTTCTACTAAAGATTCTAACCAAACGAGCTCCTTTGAAGGAATTATTTGTGATATCCTTGTTTGATGTGTATTCCAGCCCCGAGGAGGGCTCCTCCTAGCTGTCTCACTTGCCTACTTTCTCTGGAAACTAGTTAGCCTGTAGTAGATGATGTTAATTAGATGCAAGAGGCTCTTCCCAATTATCTTTCAACTCTCCTTCTTTTCATTTTTTGTTTTTTTGAGACAGGATCTCACTATGTAGTTTGGGCTGTCCTTGAATTCACTATGATGTAGTCCAGGCTGGCTTGGAACTTGTGGTAATTCTCTTTTCTCCACCTCCAGAGTGCTGGGACTACAGGTGTGTACCACCATACCTGGCTAAGCCAATTTCTCTGGAAAAAGACCAGGAGCAATCTACAGCCTGCTTCTCTTCCTAGATAAAATCCCTGAGCCAGTGCTCTGGAGTTGAAGGTGAGAACAGTGGCACAATTCTGATGGACATGCACTCCAGGTGCTGAAGTAATGGCGGGTGGGGGTACAGAAACCTGATTTCCTCTTAATTTTCTGCTCTTTGCAGAAAACCTTAGCCCTACAAGAAGGGGGAAGCAGTGTTCTGAGCATGCCATGTTCAGATATGAGTTAGGCAGAAAAATGAAGCCCCCACATCTCAACTGTACTCACCTACAACTTAAATTGGCAACTGGAAAACTGGAACAAGTATGAACACTGTTGAAGTGCTCTGATTTGGGGTTAGGGGAAAGGGACGCTGTATTTTGAGATGCAAGAGTTCAAAATTGCATTGTTTTCAGTACCTTTCTTGAAAATCAGCTGGTTGTAGATGTATGGGTTTATTTTTGGCTCTCTTATCCTATTTCATAGGCCTCGATGTCTTTTTTATTGCTGTTTTGGTTACTACAATTCTGTGAATATATTTCAAAGTCAAGTAGCATAATTTTTACTCAAAATGGCACCTTGAGATGATTAACCTGCCTCAGACTCTCAAGGGTTGGGATTACAGCAATTCTTTGCTATTTCATGGCTCCACTGTCACAGACTGTTTCATGGGTTTTCAAAAAATACTGCATTATTTATCGTGGATTTTTCACTATATTGCAGCACTTTGCGGTGCCATACAGTGTACGTATATTGTTAAAATTATGTAGATTTATGAGTTGAGAACATTAGGAGTGTTTCTCAAAGTGTGAGAGGGCTGGCCAAACAGCTCAGTGGATTAAGGTGCCTGCAAGCAGGTGCAGGGGCCGGACTTCAATCTCCAGGTCTGCCATGCCGGCCCCGCCCCAGGGCGTGCTGAGAGGACAGTTGAGACTGGGTGTGGTGGTGAAGGCTGTAATTCCAGCTCTTGGGAGGCTGTAAACAGGTGGATCACTCGAGTCTGATCTAGTAGTGATATATATATATATATCACTACTATATATATATATATATATATATATATATATATATATATATATATATATATATATATCCTACTTCATTGAATTTTACTCATTGCAGGGGGGTCTGGAACCTAACTTCTATGATAAGTGAGGGACCACTGTATTGGTGTGCAACACCATGTATGGTTTCCCCTCATTAATTTCTCCCCTCCCCAATAATTTCTATTAGTAATTTGTGTCTTTTTGTTGGCTGGGCTGGCTACAGGTTATTTTTAAAAATCTGCTTTTGTTCTGACTTTATCTATTTCCTGTTTTTGATTCATTGATTTCTGTTCTAATTTTTTCTTTTTTCCATTTAGTTTAGATTTTCTTTTCTTTCTTTCCTTTTTTTTTTTTTTTTTTTTTTTTTTTTTTTTTTTTTTTTTTTTTTTTTTTTTTTTTTTTTTTTTTTTTTTTTTCGATACTGGAGATTGAACACAGGACCTTACACTAGCCAGGTAGGTGCTTATGCTGCCAAGCTATCTCCCCACCCCACTCCCTTTTTCTAATTTTCTAAAGTAGAATTTTACTGCTGTGGTTTGTAACTGGAGTGTACCTCAAAGGTGTTATAGGCTTGGTCACCAGTATGGGAAGTGGTGGAACCTTTAGGAGTGGAAGCCTAGTGGAAGTCTGAGTGAATCTGTCTTAGTGAATGTTCAATGTATTTTTGAGGGTGTATATTCTGTCAATGTTGGGCAAAGGATTTTATAATTATTAATTACATAGTGCTTGGTACCATGAAATTGGGTGACATCACTTAGAGTAGTTCAGACAAATGGAATCATGTTCTCTGGAGGTAAGCCATAAACATTGGTAATTCTGGAAACTATGAGTCTGTTGTGTCCTAGTATTGAAAATCTCTGGTAGAGAGCGCTGGTATCCACAGGAGAGAAGTGGACTAACAACTAAAGTCTGGTATGTTTCAACATTTAGTTTAGGTACTGGCATGCTTTCAGCAAGAATATTATAAGGTCAGTTTAGCTAGAATCTCCTTACCCCTCATACTTCCTATTATCTTGGTTAATCATTGGATTCACCTGGGAACTGATCTTTGATTAGTCCATTTATTTTTATTTTTTTATACTGGGGATTGAGCTTGCCATGAAGGGTTAATGTAAAAGTAATGTGATGAGTTAATGTAAAACTAAATGTAAAAAATTACACTGCTCAGCTTTCTGTGACCCTGCTTCCTGGTAAGACCACAAGGAGGCTTGGCGTATCATTGATAAATCATCAATAGACTGAGCGTTCCCAGAAAACAATGTTCTCAGAAAAAATGTATGCTGAGTAATGGTCATGCTGTCCCTAAAGGTACTGTTCTATGTTAAATGACAAATTTGTTTGCCAAACAGGATGCAGTTTCTACTTTTAAAACCTCTGTACTTCTAAGGCTTTGGGCTGTTTGTCCTCTCCTGTGTGAGTATGGTCAAGCTGTCCCAGGCCCGGTAATAAAAGGCTCATATTTAAATTTTAATTTTGGACTCTGGTCTGGTTTCTATGTTGAGAATCCATATCATTTGGGGGCTTGTCCGGGATCCCATTAACTAGGGTCAAATAGAAACCAGTTTTTTTGGAGAACTATAATCTGGCGAGATTCTTTGGCCCTGGACTTACATGGGTCTCTGAAAGTCTTCAAATTCTTTGTTGATTCAGACAACATGAGCCATTTGGAACCTCTTGCTAGTAAGTCTTTTTGTTCTGTGGGGTGCCCCTTGGTGAGTCACAGGAGGAGTTGGATACAACATAAATCTCCTGGACTCTGCTCCCCTCCATGATGGTGGGCCGGAGCATTGGATTTGTCTTTGGTTTCATTTTGTCTTTGTTCCTTGTCTGTTGGTTGTGTCATTTGTAATTATGGATCACTGTCGCTGTTACAATGTATTCTTGACCATTTCTAGGATTTCAGACAATGAGCCTCAGGATTCCCATAGGCAAGATGCTGTTAACAAAGGCCCACCTGGCTCCATGCCTGTGAGCCACTTCTGGGTGGTTTTTGGCACCACAAGCTGATTTCAGCTAACTGCCCTAAAGTGGCTAGGGGAGCAGAATGCTGTGGTGTGGAAAGAGATAACAGAACTCCAACCTAGATAAGATTTGCTTGGCTTTTGTTCTTTCAGGCTGGTGTTGATGGGCCCTAACTTCCAGATGTAAAAGTTATGTTAATCTACCTCAGATGAGTATTCCTGAGACACTACTGACCAATTGTTTTTCTCACTGAGAGTCTGTTTTCTCATAGAGAAATATTCACAGATTCATGTTGGGCTGGAGGCTCCGTGAGGTTTGCTTTCCTCATTTGTTTTGAATTTGTTGCAGGGAGAATGGAATCTATAGGAGTGTTGGAAGTTTGTTTTGGTTTGAAATCCAGCTGAGAGTCTAAATTGGTAAAGCGTTAAAAAAAAAAAAAGGAAAACCTA
>PVKA01046070.1:0-15155 GCA_004027165.1 Ctenomys sociabilis | reverse complement strand
ATTGTGGTGTCGAGTTCAAGCACCTAAGGTAGTTGAATGTCAATGGAGTGCCCACTTTTGACAGGTGTAGACAAAGGAAGGGTTGTAGAAAGAAAAAATCATCCTGTGTGTGTATAGACAGTACAGTTGGGATAGATAACGCTGTGCTTCTACATAATTCTATGAGAGGCAAGATCTGCACTATTGGTGGTGGGACAGGGTATTATGTTGGCTTTTAGTGCTATGGTCATCCACTAGGTAAATAATTATTGAATCTTTGATATAATTCAGCTATATAAAAACCTGTAAATATAATATCATGTATGCACCTTGTACAGTACCAAAACGTTATGAAAACAGTTTGCAATGTATTATTTCATCGACTCTGTATGGTTATGGTGTTTTGAAATTGTCTGATTGATATTTGTATTTCAATAAAATAAAAATAAATGGAAAAAGAAATAAGATGGCATCACATGACAGGGTGGAAATGAAACTGCAGAATTAAAGTGTGTTAAAATAAACATTTTAATAAAAATTGTGTCCAAAGTAAACTTCAGAGACAAAGTTTATTTACTGATTCATGTATTGGGCAGTACTCAGAAACAGATAAGTTCAGAGAGCCTTGCCCACGACTATGAGCAGTAAGCTTCTGTAATTCGGGCACAGCAGCACAGGGAACATCTCGTTGGCTACAGCTGGGCACCTGCCATATCGGGGCATGGTATCATCAGGCATAGGCCTTACATGGGCACGGCCTGACCAGCTGGGTGGTTGTCATTAGTTGAGATCTGACTACTGGTTATAATAAAAGCCTAAGTTAGGTTTATTGATTACTTTTATATGCTGATCAAGGTTGCAGTTTATTAGGAACTCAAAGTACAACTTTGAGCAAACCACAACTTGATGGAGGTATTGTCAGTGGAGGTTTCTTTTGCTTGATTCAGATAGAAATTATGAATATACAAAGTACAGTCCTGCTCACAACCCTGATGTTAGCCATTGACACCAGTTAGTGCTGGAGACCAGTGGTTGATGCCGGCTGCTGGCCTGTGCCGCTGCCTGATGCAAGTTGATGGCAAGTGCTATTAGCCAACTTTACTGGTGGTTGCTCTCTGTCCATAATCTTCATTGGCTACTGGTCTCTAAAATTCTTTAGGACTAATAGCCTGTAGTGTTTATTGCTTTCTGTTGAACTAAACATTTTGTCTACATTATTCAGGAATCCTGAGTAGATTTACAAGAACTTCTGAGCTCATATGCCTTGAGAAATAAATCATGTAGAGTTACAGGCAACTAGAGTGAGTATTTAACAGAACCTGTGCAGTACAGATAGGCTAGTGCCCCAGAGGAATCTCTCTAGTACAGCAGTGTGAGGTGAGTGCTGCTTACATAGCAGCTGCAGGCCTGTGATTGGTCCAACTGCAGGTCTGTGATTGGCTCAAACACTAGAATCCAGGATAACCCAAATTGTCATGGCTGTGATTTAATGACAGGGCAGGGTAACATAGCTGTTTCACTCACAGCTGTCAAGTCTCCATGAAGAATGGTGGTGCTGAAACTGGGGAAAGTTCTGGAGGGCTAGCTCTGTTCATTATATCTTACTGGGGTCTGGGGAGGTTAGAGATATTAATAGTGGGTCCAGATTCTGCCCTCCTGGTCTTGTTGAGGCACTAAGTGCCTTCTTCATCAAATAGTTAGTACCAGCATCTGGAATGATGAGAGTGGGGGTGGGGTGGCAAGCTGCACCTCTTGTTGGAGTGGCCTGGAGAGCAGTCGAAGGAATTTTGTGGGTGGCAGGAGGACAGAGACAATTTCCAAAAGTGTGTTTTCCTTAATGGTGTTAAGAATGATTTGAAATTTCTTCACTACTGTAGTAGGAATAGATGTACTGATAGTTTTCTTAAATCTTAAACAAAATGCATACCTTGTCTATTTAATTAACATATTTGACAATTAATGCTGTCTTATTACATGGATTTGATTTTATGGAGTTGATAGTATCAGTGCCAAACCCCCCACAGTCCTAAGTTATTATTTTTCTTTGTAGAGTGAGAATTTTCTCAGTGAAAACTAACCCAACTCTTAGTTTTCGAAGTGAATTGTCTTTTATTATGACCACCAGTGTCTATTACAAGGTGAAGCAAAGCAGATGCAAGCTTTGGTGATATAATCTACAAGGAGAACCCATCAGTTAGCTGTGAATTAGTGCAGTGAATCCATGACTTAAAAACAATTCCATTCTGGGAGAAGCTGTGTAAGTTGGATTTGTTTGTATCTAACAAAATGATTTCTTATATAGTACCCCTGTGAAAGTTTGCAGCTTGAGTAAGCAGGGGCCTTATTGTATTGGCTGCAGAGGTCAGAGCAGTGCAGGAGGACTGCTTCTTGTTCTATTACAACATAAATTCTTCCATATGTCTGATTAATAAGTTAATTTCCTAAAAACCAAGTTATTAATTATACCAGAAATATCATTGTCATTAACATATTATTACTTTTACTAGTAGTGCTACAGATTGGACCCAGAGTCTTCTACGTGCTGTGCAAGTGCTCTGCCACTGAGATACATTCCCAGCCCTCCTTCAACTATTTTGTATTTTCTCTTCTCTGTCAAACCTCCAAAATCTCCTCTTTCATAGTCACTCACAGTCAGTGATTTGTCACAAAGCCTCAATATCACATTTGCCCACATATGAGCATTTTTTCTTATATTCTGCCTTCTTTTCTGTTCTTACAGATGAATACTTCATGTTTCTATCTTGTCTGCTTTTCCACATATGTACTATTTTCTACTACCTCCTGCCTACTAAAGGAGACCATTCCAACATTTTCTTCTCTTTTTCTGGATATCATTGCCAGTAACATAAAATATGTTGTTATTTTATCTTCTATTAATAGAAAATCAAACAAAAATAAAAACCACAAGACTTCTCAGTTCTATTTCCTTAGAATTTCCTCCAATTCTATGCTTCCCTTTAAAACTTGCAGAAGAATTTTCATCTACTTGCTACCTCTAATTCTTTCTTTCTTGTTCTAAAATTTCTTAAATACTCTTACTATTTGGTCTTTTGTGTCTACTAGTTCACTCTTTAATTAATTTTTAAGAAAAAGATTGATACAAAGAATCATGGAAATTTGTAGTGCACACATGTGTATATGTGTTACTAAGAACTGAACCCAGGATGTTTGCACTGATCTACACCCCCAGTATTTTTTAAATTTTGAGACAAAGCTTTTCTATGTTGCCCAGGCTGACCTTGAAATTACAATCTTTCTGTCATTGATTTCCCAGTGTAACACAATTTTAATCAAGACCTTTGTATAGTTAGTAGATAGGAAGTAAAGAGTTACTGTCATGATTTAGAAAAACTAGAGATGAGCTTTAAAATTTATTATATGTTTCATCATGTAGCTATAGTCTTTATTCTTATGAGCTAAAGTAGAAAACCATTACTTACCAAAGTTTGTCAATTTCTAAATTTTGCTTGATGCTATTATTATTGCTAAGTGTACTGCTATAGCTAGGATGTCAAATCTGTCTTAACCATTTTTCTCTCCCTTGGGTAATAATTTTTGGAAGCACTGGGGTGATAACCTCACCAAAACCTCACACCAAAAGACAGAGGACAGTGCCAAATGAAAACCAACATTCCACTCTCAACTAATTGAGAAAGCAGGATCTCAGGATAGACACAAACCAAGAATCTGCAACACACAGAAGATGTTCCTGAAATAGAAACCTTCTAGAATGGCTCTGACAGTAGTGATAAAGCTACCTACTACCAAAATTACACAAGAATTGTCACTGAAATCAAAATAGAGTTTTTTTTCTGAAATAGAAAATGACAAAGCAAAGGTGCAAAATGCAATCTCAGGCCTCCATTCCACCCAGAAAAAATTTTGGAGACAGCAGAATAGAAGAAATTGGAAGTCACACACTTGAAATCTCTGAAATGATTTCAACTAAAATAAAGAAATAACTCCAAATGTATATAGAGCAAATCAGACCAGAAATATTCCCTCAGGAAAAAAGGAATGATAACTATAATCAACGAATTGCTGAGCATATTTAAAGATGACATTGATAAAAACAAAGAGGGATAGAAAAATGATGGAAACTGAATGAACAATATAGGAAAGAAATAGAATGCATGAAACAGATTTGAAGACATATCCAGGAAATTAAAAATTTCAGTAAAAGCTGGAAAAACTGTCTGGATGAAACTGAAGATCAACTTTCAAACCTTGAAGACTTCACTGCAGCTAGTAACAAGAAAAGGAAGTATCCCTTAAAGGCAACAAGGAACCAGCAAATAATAATTCAACATCTACAAGATGATATAAAGATGAACAACATAAGAGTAATAGCTGTCAAGGGCCAGCCAGATAGCTCAGCAGACCAAAGCACCTGTTTAGGCAGAGCACAGCAGCAAAAGTTTGATCCCTGGTGTGCATGCCATCCCTGCCCCCAGGATGCACTGAGATGACGACTGAGCCTGGGCCTGGTGGTGCGCACCTACAATCCCAATGCTCAGGCGGCTGAAAACAGGAGAATCACTGTGAGTCTGATCTACATAGTGAGACCCTGTAAACCCTGTCCTAAATACATACATATAAATAAGTAAGTAAATAAATAAATAAAGACTAATGATGTCAATGAAAAAGAAGGAGTCAAAGCAAATGACAAAAAAGAAAAAAAACTATTTGCAGAAGTAATAGCAGAAAGCTTCCCAAGCACAGGGAAATAATAGGGAGATAATACATATAAACGAGTCATATAGAACTCCAAATAGCATCAACTAAAACTATACCCAGACATATAATAATCAAGATCTCACAAATTCAGCACAAAAACAAATCATTAAATTCTGTTAGAAGAAGCAGATGACATTTAAAGGAGAGCCCATCAAAATCACAGATTTCTCAACACAAACCAACTCAAGAAGAGCTTGGAGTGAAGTATTTCAAGTCCTAAAAGAAAACAACTTCCAACCCGACTGACAACCCTACGGAACTCTCTTTCAAAATGAATGAAGAAGTAAAATACCTTCATGACAAAAAACAACCAAAGAAATTCATGACCATTTAACCAGTCCTACAAAGAACACTGAAAGATATTCTGGAATGAGATCAAAAGTACCACAATTGCAAGAACAACAGAAACCACCACATGAGGCAGACTTAAATAGGAAAAGTAGAGAACCAAGAACAGGAAAATAACTTGACAAAGATAAGCCAATGTATATCAATTATAACCATCAATGTAAGGGGTCTCAACTTACCAATTAAAAGAAATAGACTGGCAGAGTGAATCAAGAAACAAAAAGTCCAACAATATGCTGTATACCACAAACACATTTAAGGCTGGGGAGATGGCTCAGCAGTCTAAGTGCCTGCCTGGAAAGCATAGGATCTGGGTTCCATCCCCAGTACCATATGCCATACTAGTCCTGGAACACTGGGAGTGCTGTGTTAGCCATCAAAACTGTGCAAGATGGAGCATGCCTGTAATCTCAGTGCTGGGGAGGCTGAGACAGAAGAGTCACTATAAGTCCAAGCTGTGTAGTGAGACCCTGCACATTTAACTCAAAAGAAAATTCATAGGCTGAAACAATACATAATAATACTCCATGCCCTAGGAACTCAGAAAAAAAACAAGTATAGCTATTTTGTTTTTTCAGACAATGTGAACTTCAAACCAAGAATGATTAAATGAGATAAAGAAGGTGAATACATACTAGTTAGGGGAAAACTTGAAGAGGAAGAGATAATAATCATAAATACATATGTACCAAATATGGGAGCAACCCACTATGTAAGACAAATTTTAAAGGACATGAAAAATCAAATAACACAATCTTAATGGGGGATCTTAACACCCTATTATCTCAAAAAGATAGATCAACTAGAAAAAATATCAGCAAAGAGGTAGAAGAATCGAACCAAACCTTTGAACAAATGGATTTAGTGGACACTTACCATAGTGCAATGAAACTGGAAATTAATGATGAAAGAAACTTCAAAAACCCCATAAATACAAGGACATTAAATAACACCTTCCTCAGCAATCAATAGATCACAGATGAAATTAAACAAAAAATTAAACAATATCTACAATCCAAAAAATCAAACACAACTTACTGGAATTTGTGGGATGCAATCAAAGCAGTTCTTAGAGGGAAATTTATATAGTGGTAGACACACATTAGGAAAATAGAATGAGAACAAATAAATATAACCTATACCTCAAGCTTCTAGAAAAAGAAAAGCAAATCAAGCCCAGAGCCCAAAGAAAGAAGGAAATTATAAAGACTAGAGCAGAAATTAATGCAATTGAAACATGGAAACTAATACAAAGAATTAATGAATCAAAGTTATTGTTTTAAAGATTAAATAAAATTGATAAACCCCTAGCCAACCTCATCAAAAAAAAAAAAAAAAAGAAAAGAAAGAAAGAAAGAAAAAAAAAATCAAATTCAAGCAATAAGGAATGAAAAGGGTGGGCTGGCTAGGTAGCTCATCAGAGTAAGCACCTGCTTAGGCAAGAGTAGGAACCAGGGTTCAATCCCCAGCACCACATGCTGCACCAGCCCTGCCCCTGGACATGCCGAGCCAGCCAGAGTCTGGGCCTGGTGGCCGATAGCTCTAATCCCAGTGTTGGGGGTGGGGAGACTGAAAACAGGAGGATCACTATGACTCTGAGCTGCATAGTAAGACCCTGTACCAAATACATTTTTAAAAAAGAAAATATTAATGAAAAAGGTGAAATTACTATAGATTCTGTTGAAATTCAGAAGATCATAAATTCCTACTTTGAAAATCTTTACTATCACAAAGTGAAAAACACAAAGATTCCAAGATGTGTACAAATTACCGAAACTGAATCAAGAGATATAAAAATTATAAATAAACCAATTTCCATCAATGAAATTGAAAATGTAATTAAAATCGTTTTTTATTTTTGCAGCACCAGGAATTGAACTCAAAACCAAGCCCAGGCCAGCCATGGGAGACCTTTCCCCACGTTCTGGGGACTTCCATCGCCCCTCAGAGCCAGCACAGCTTGCCTTGTGAGTGAGAACTTCCACCTCGCTCTCGGGCCACTCCAGATCTGCCCACCCCAGGCCCTGCAAGTGTGTGGGAGAGCTTCTGCTCTCTCCTGTGCCCGCAGGAACAAGAACAGATCCGCTTCACCAGAGAGACCTTTTCCTGTGTTCTGGAGACGTCCCCTACCCCTCCAAAGCCATCACAGCCTGCCCTGCACGCCGCGTGAGTGAGAACCTCCACCTTGCTCTCAGGACCCCTCCACTCCTCTGGAGCCCCCACTCCCAAGCCCGCCCAGTACATGAGAACTTCTTCGACACTCTTGGGACCCCAGATCCAGCTCAAGCCCAGGCTCGATTAGTGTGTGGGAGAGCTAAAATTTTGGCCCTAGCTTTTCAAGGTCAGTGACGACTCAAGACACAGGAGAACCTATACTGTAACATCATGTAACTCAGTTGTGTCCCACATTTTCTGATCAAAGAGATTATGGGGCCACAGAGGAAAGTGATCATGATGTAGAGTGTGTCTAAGGCAAGTCACAAGGAGAGAAAACATTCTCTCAGGCATTCAGAAAGCAAATTGGTTAAGCAATGGCTGTGACTCATCCACAAGGTTGACACTAGCAAAGGATATATTGTGTGGTACGGGGTTTCAGGATAAATCCTGAGGGTATGTGACTGACCTTATCAGATACAAAATTTACATTTCTTGTTATATAGGTCTTGCTTTATCTTGGTCTTAACTATCCAGCAGAAAAGTATAAAAATGAGGTATATAAAGTAAAGCCATATTAATATGCTGAGCTGTGAAAGGCTCAAGTCAACAACTTCTGCGGATAACCCACTACTATTGTGGACTGCTGGACTGTGTTGGATTGTTTTGCTGAATTCACACACCTATAGTATTTAGATGCCAATGGAATACCCATCTCTGACAGGACTAAATAATAAAAGGGATACAGAGGAAGGACCATTTTGTATTTGTATATACAGAATAGTTAGGAAAGATATACAGCTACTTTCACTTAATTCAATGAGTAGAAAGATTTGTACTAATAGTGTTTGGACAGGATATTCTATCTGCTTCTTGTACTATGGATAACCACCAGGAAGATAACAGTGTACAATGTATTAATTATTGAAACTGTCCTATTAATCATTTTTGACACTGTCTCACTGCTATTTGTTTCTCAATAAAATAAAATAAAAAGGAAAAGCCCAGGTCATGATGATTCACAGCTGGCTTCTATAAGACATTTGAAGAAGATTCAATTGCAATACTCCTCAAACTCTTCAATGAAATTGGAATGGAAGCAAATCTCCCTAATCATTTCTCAAGTCAAGAGAACCATAGGGCAATCTCCCTGATGAACAAGATACAAACATCCTCAATAAAATACTAGCAAATAGAATGCATCAAATCATAAGGAATATACCACCATGACCAGGTGGGATTCATCCCGGGGATGCAGAGATGGTTTAATATACACAAGTCTGTAAATGTAATACACCGTATCAACAGAGCCAAAAACAAAAACCACATGATCATCTCAGTAGATGCAGAAAAAGCTTTTGACAAAGTCCAACATGCATTCATAATAAAAACTCTACAGAAACTTGGAATAGATGACCTACACCTTAATCTGATAAAAGTCATCTATGACAAACCAACAGCCAACATCATTCTATTTTTATTTGTTTATTTTTTAATTTTTTAACATCACTCTAAATGAAAACTGAAAGCTTTTACCCTAAAGTCAGGAACAAGACAAAGATGTCTACTGCCACCACTCCTATTTAATATAGTTGTGGAAACATTAGCCAGAGACATTAGACAAGAGAGAAAAATAAAAGGAATAAGAATTGGAAGTGAAGAAGTTAAGCTTTCATTATTCACAGATGACATGATACTCTACATGGAAGACAAAAAAATTCTGCCAAGAAACTCCTAGAATTAATAAATAAATTCTGTCAATTTGTCATAGCTCAGTGTTGGAAACAAGATGCCAAATGCCCATCATTGAAATTCAAAATTACTCAGCTAAAAAGAAAGATAAACTTGAACCTTTTATAGGTAAATAGATTCAACCTGAGGCTATACTCATATGTGAAATAAATTATACCCACATGTGTAAAACAGTGTATAGTCTCCCTAGTGTAAAAACCTGAAAGAATAAGTAAAATCTGAAAGGCACAATAGATGTAGTAAAATGAAAAGAAACTGAACATAAGGAATGAACAAATAATTGAGATGAGGGAAAGAGAAAAGATAGGAAAAGAAGGAAGGGAAAAATATCATGCAAGTATATACAGAAATAGCTAAAATGAGTATAGAACTAATTTCTATCAGTTTTTTTTTTTTTTTTTTTGTCTTTTTGAGATAGGGTCTCACTATGCAGCTCAGGCTGGCCTTAAGCTCACTTTGTAGCTCAGGCTGGTCTTGAACTCACAACAATCCTCATGCCTCAGCCTCCCAAGTGCTGGGATTATAGGCATGCGCCACCACGCCCGGTTCTATCAGTTTTTTAAAGATAGAAGTTATGTTTAAAATTTTTTCTTTGAGGGCCAGCCAAATAGCTCAGCAGATTAAAGTGCCAGAAGCAGGCGCAGGAGTCAAGGGTTCGATCCCCAATGGCCTTCTGTGCTGGCCCAGCCCTTGGGGTATGCTGAGACTGCAATTGAGACTGGGTGTGGTGGTGCGGGCCTGTAATCCCAACTCTTGGGAAGCTGTAAACAGGAAAATCACTACAAGTCTGATCTAGTAGAAGACCCTGATTATCCTATAGACCTTTCCCTAAATACAAAAGATAAAAATAAAATAGTTTTTACTTAGACCAATTTTATATGCTATAATCTGTGCAACTACACTGAAGACAACAATTTGCAGTATAACAACCAGTGCTGAATACCTTTCATCTTGTTTTTTAAAATTTATATTTTTTCTAATATCTATTTTTTATGTTCTTTAAAATAAATTTTAAAAAAAGGATAAAGGAAAAATTAAGGTTCATTGAAAGGAGTTAATGTTTGTTTGATCAATCTTGCATGCCTATATCTGGTAATCTGAGCAACAAAATTGATGATAACATGCAATATAACAAACATGGCTAATTTTTTGTTCTTGTTTTGAAATTCTGTACCATTTTTATTTTTTATTATGCTTTGTTTTCTTGCTGCATTTATTTTATTTTATTTTTTCTCCATTTTTTTAGATTTTAATTTTTTAATAGATTGCAAATTGAAAAATTATTTACAAGCATAAAAGAATATAACAATAAAAATTGTCTAAAATAAAAATGAAGAATTTACAGATCAGTCATAATAGTTTGCTGTGTCAAAACCAAGCAACTTATATTCATATAATTAGAATTCTCAAAGTATAAATAAGTAGAGAATAAATATTTAAAGATTTAAAAATTTCTGAATTTAGTTCAACTTATAATACCACAAAGAAAAAGGAACCTTTTGTACAAGAAATTTAAATGAAGTCATACCAAGATACACAAAAATGAAATAGTTTAAAACTTATTGTAAAGAAAAAAATGATTAAAGTATATACATAAAAAATATTAGCTATGAAGGCCGGGCGTGGTGGCGCATGCCTGTAATCCCAGCACTTGGGAGGCTGAGGCAGGAGGATTGTTGTGAGTTCGAGACCAGCCTGAGCTACAAAGTGAGCTTAAGTCCAGCCTGAACTGCATTGTGAGACCCTGTCTCAAAAAGACAAAAAAAAAAAAAAAAAAAAATTAGCTATGGAAGAACAAAATTAAATAACATCTTATTCCACATTAGAAAGAAAAAAAAGGACCAAGTGTGTAAGAAACTAGACTAATTAAAGGACTGAAAGAAAAGATCTATCCTCCTTGAATTTTATACTTAGCAAACATACCTTTGAAAACTAAAAGCAAAATTTTTTCTAATTATACAAACTTGAAATATTTTCATACCTCCAGACGTAGCACATAGGAAATAACAAAGAGCATAATTCAAAAGGCAAGCAAAGTTGCAGTATGCTCCTGTTTGAACAATAAAGAGCTCTCAAAGTGATAGTTATGCAGGACTATATAAAATATATTAGATGAACTCTTATTTGAAGATTTCTATGAAACAGTACCAATCTTATGTCGGGTTATACACGTATTTTTTTTCATATATATGTGTGTGTATGTGTGTATAAAAGACAGGGAAGAAGTAATATAAAGTCAACAGAAAACGGAAATATACTCTTTCAAGTTTCTAACTGTGGCTCCTACACTTGCCTACTCAGGCCCTTAGTCTGCTGAGCTATCCTGCTGGCCCAGTTCTTCCCTCCTTAAACTAAAATTTATAAGAAAGTAATTTCTGCGGGGCTGTCTGCCCAGCAATCGTCTGTTCAGTTCCACTCTGGTACCACTCTTGTCAGTAATCCTTGAGGCCAAGGATTGTGGTTTCAAATATCTTAGATAATTGTACTCATTTTTTCTCTGAAAGCTTTCCCATGCCTGAACCTCTTTGACTGTGCTCGTTGTCATGGTACACTTATATCCATTGCAATGCCATCCTATTTGAAATTATTGTTATTCTGTGAGGAATCTCTGTTACTTATTTGATGTTAATTTATTTGATGTTAGAAGTAGGAATCACAGCAAGATCACCTTCAGAGGAGGCTCCTAACTCTTCCTAGACCTATGTCTGTAATAACACATTTTTTTCTTTATTTTTTTGGTCCTGGGGATTGAACCAAGGGCGTATACATGCTAGACAGACATTCCACTACTAAGCCACAACTTTAGCCTACAGAATCAAGACTTTGAACCTTTTCTGCTCTCTGTTTTTGTGAGTTGCCTTTTTCTGATCTGGTGAGTCTTCTCTCGGGTTAAACACCTTTTTTTTTTTTTTTTTTTTGAAGAGGCTCGCTGCTGACTTCATTTGGATAAGGTTTCCTTACTTGTATCCTTTGAGGAACTATAATTGTGTGTGTGTGGGGGGGGTGTTTTGCCAAACCATTTCTGATATAAGGATGCTATCCTGATGGGTATTAAAATTTCCACAGAATTTACATTGTCTAAGGACTTCCATTTTTCTTCTGGTGTATTCTCTGTTGGCTCTGCATGCTAATGTGTAGGTTTAATTCAAAAGTTTCTTGTGAGCATCTTTGTCTGGTTTGGATATTATGAATGTTTGTTTATATATGAATTGGTTTTAAACTTTTCCGTACTTATTTCTAAAGCTCTTCTAGAGAGCAAAAGTAAATTCTAAATGAGATGAAAAAAGCTCCCGTGCGAAGATTACCTGGTCAAGGACAGACAAATGTTCCTGTTGGGCAACTCTAGGCTGAACATGATCTTTATGTAATTAGGGCAAGCTGAGTCACAGGTTAGATAAACTAGGGCAAAGGCGGTCCACCAAGTTTAAAAAAAAAAAAAAAAAAAGACTCCCATGCCAGATGCACTTGTCAAAGCAGAACACTTTGCTCACACCCTTCCAGCTCTCCAGCAAGGCTTGTAAGATCTTATTTACTCTTGAGAAAAGAAAGAACAAACAAAAGGAGAGACCCAAATTCTAAAGCATGCAAAGAAGGCTCCTCTTTTGGGACTCTAGCCAGCTGGTTAAGATCCCTTCTCATGGTTCTTTGTGCTAATCAGTGAAAAGGATAATTATTAAACTGCAGCTCACTCTCTCTCTCTCTCTCTCTCTCTCTCTCTCTCTCTCTCTCTCTGTACTTTTTCTCTGCTTGTTTTGAATATGATGGCTTTTTCATACATTGGTAGAGAACAACTGAGATGAATGCAGACCAAAGTCTGCTTGAAAGTTTTTCTTATGGAGTTTCAGCCAATGAAGGAAAAGAAAATAACTTTCACATTCGTGGTTTGGCTGTTTACAGCAGCTTCATGGCAACCTAGATGCCAAGAGCCATCCCTTTTTGGAAATGAAAATTGAGGTTTGCGTGGCTAATAATGTCTTAGGATGAGAAAACAGTTCTGCTTTTCTTAACCACTCTTATACCTTGATAAAATCTCAAGCTCATATCAGTAATACAAGTTCTCTGTGTCTAGCACAAAGAACTTTGTCTGCCACATCAGTCTGAAAAAACATCAGAGGAAAAAAAATATTGCAAATATTCCTTCCAAAATAATTCTAAAGATGTTACTCATCTGTGTTAATTAAACAAGCACACCAGACTAACCAACAGCGTTTTGCTTCTCTATTCAAGGACATTTGGTGATTTTTCAGTATGGCTAGTTCAAGCTAAAGCATAAACATCTAACAGTTAACTCCGAAATGCATTTGAAGCTGACAAAGGGAAGATTTTTAGAACCAATCTGTTATGGGAACTACTTTAACCTAAAATTTGATCTGCAGCCTGCATAAGGCCATGAACAGGTAAGGGTTCTTTTACCCAGTTCAGATAAAAACAAGCAATCTGCAGAAAGCACAGATCTTGCTACAGGTCCCGGCTCTGAGGGCCAGTGGCCCTCTGCGTTTGGTGTTGCAGCCCAGGCTTCTGACACCACAAGCCAGTGCTACTCATCGATTGCTGCTCTCTGACTCTCTTCAGGGCTGAAAGCTCTGAGTATTCTTTCTCTTCTGAAAGTAGGCACTGGTCCACACTTCACAGGTGAAGAATGCTAAGTAGATTTATGGGATGGTTCAGCCCACACTACTTGAATCACAAGTAGGTACAGAGGAACACAGGACCTCTGGAGTGAGGCTTCGTTGCAACAGGGTCCCTGTGACAGCACAGAGCAGCCAGGGTGTAAAAGGCAGCCCTCCTAGACTAACCCCAGAGGGGTTCATAAGTGCTGGGTACAGCAGCAGCAAGTCCGCAATTAGCCCAAACTCAAGCCTGCAGATTGGCCCAAATGACTCTAAAACATGAGCCTTCTGATTCAAGCTTAAAGTTTGGTCTAAAATAAATTCTATGGCTCAGTTCAAATTCAAGGCTGTTGTGGTGGTCCAGGAAGACATCTCCCCAAGCCCGTGCCTGATGTTCAGGATAGTCAGAGATGGCTACTGATGAACAGCTGTTCTGTCCATAAAAATGCCAGGGCTAAGAGCTCAGTGATCTTCAGGAGGACTAGCCATGGTAACTGCAGCTTACTGGAGCTTAGGGATGTTGGCTATGTGAATAGTGGGCCGAGATGGCCCTCCAGTCTCTGCCATTTGGTTTCCTTCTGTCATCACAGAGTCCAACATAGAAGCCACAGGAGTGCGCAGGGGGGATTGTGATGTACATCCTGTCAGAGCTGCCCAGATGTAACTTGGGTGGCCCAATCTTGGGTGAAGGGGATGGGAAGAGCAAAGGGCAGCGAGGGGCTGGGGTGTGAAAGCTGTGAGCCAAGCCACGGTGACCTCAGGCTGACATGGTGAAAGAGGAGTCTATCTACGCTCTATACATAGCATATGAAATACTCCCTATTCCACATTAAATTGTTTTCTGTGAGAAAACACAGATTTCAAATATTATAAAGTATATTTTCATATGTCTTTGGTGTATGGTAAATAATTTAGGATTCTTTCTTCCTGGGTCTTCACTATCAAATAAAATTACTAAGAGTTAAAACTAATCAGGGCCAGCCAGATAGCTCAGTGGATTAAAGCACCTGCAAGCAGGGGCCGGGGGTTCAATCCCAGGGCCTGCTGTACCAGCTCCCCCCACCCTGCGCTAAGATGACAATTGAGACTGGGCATGATGTCGACACCTGTAATCCCAGCTCTTGAGAGGCTGTAAACAGGGGGATCATTATGAGTCCGATCTAGTAGTGAGACCCTGAACACCCTATAGACCCTTCCCTAAAATACAAAATAAATAAATAAAAACCTGATCAATACATGTAATTATATGCACAAAAGAAGAAAAAATTTTTATAAAGATGTAAAAAACGCATAAAATTTGTTTCTTGAGAAAAAATAATTTTGTTTACATTTGGGGATTTTTTTTAAAAAAAAGATTGTTTCAAAAATATAAATTTAAGAAATGAAATAAAAACAAAGCGCAAAGAACCAGTAAATAAAGGAGCAGAGATTTTGAGCTACTCAGCAGATTGAGACTGGAGGATCATGGGTTCAACATCAGTCTGAACAGTGAATCCCATCTTAAAAAATCTCCAGGGCAGGGAGATGGAGAGGAGGAGGAGGAAGAGGGAGAGG
>PVKA01046068.1:0-15155 GCA_004027165.1 Ctenomys sociabilis | reverse complement strand
CGTGTGCCTGGCACATGCCGCACGCCGGGTTCCTGTAGGCCTCGTGTGCCTGGCACATGTCACGCGCCGGGTTCCTGTAGGCCTCGTGTGCCTGGCACATGCCATGTGCCGGGTTCCTGTAGGCCTCGTGTGCCTGGCACATGCCACACACCAGGTTCCTGTAGGCCT
The DNA here is from genome assembly GCA_004027165.1 of Ctenomys sociabilis. Taxonomy (NCBI): domain Eukaryota; kingdom Metazoa; phylum Chordata; class Mammalia; order Rodentia; family Ctenomyidae; genus Ctenomys; species Ctenomys sociabilis. The sequence goes on along the minus strand of PVKA01046068.1, from coordinate 14,987 downwards.
CGTGTGCCTGGCACATGCCACGCACAGGGTTCCTGTAGGCCTCGTGTGCCTGGAACATGCCACACGCCGGGTTCCGGTAGGCCTCGTGTGCCTGGCACATGCCGCACGCCGGGTTCCTGTAGGCCTCGTGTGCCTGGCACATGCCACGCGCCGGGTTCCTGTAGGCCTCGTGTGCCTGGCACATGCCACAGGCCAGGTTCCTGTAGGCCTCGTGTGCCTGGCACCTGCCACATACCGGGTTCCTGTAGGCCTCGTGTGCCTGGCACATGCCAGACGCCGGGTTCCTTAGGCCTCGTGTGCCTGGCACATGTCACACGCCAGGTTCCTGTAGGCCTCGTGTGCCTGGCACATGCCATGTGCCGGGTTCCTGTAGGCCTCGTGTGCCTGGCACATGCCACACACCAGGTTCCTGTAGGCTGCGTGTGCCTGGCACATGCCGCACGCCGGGTTCCTGTAGGCCTCGTGTGCCTGGCACATGCCATGCGCCCGGCACCCCGAAGGAAAGTCAGAGTCCTTTCAAACTATTGCTTTAGTCCTCTTTGTTTTCACTCAAGGAATTAGAAACCCCAGGACTTTTGAAGGTGTAGCTGGATACTAATCTCAGTTGGCTTGGTTTACACAACTTTTGTATTTTACAGTGGTCAAAAGTTTTACACATTCTGTAGAAACCACACTTCCAGCTGTGAATTTTGATCTTTTCCCAGAGGAGTGACCTATGGTAAGATACTCTCTCATAGCCTAGGCAGGGGCAGTGAGCTGCAGCTCCAAGGCAACCAGGCAGCCATGAAGGGAAGTAGCTGGCATTCTGCCAGGTATTTTATGATGCTTTGTGGGCTAGGCGAATTAAGTGCACTTTAGACTTACAATGTTTTCAAGTTATGGTGGGGTTTTTGGGACATAACTCCATTGCAAGCTGAGAATCACCTGTCTGTGTTACCACGAGGGTCAGAAAACACTTCTGCAGATGACCAGATATTATAAATTGTGTCTGACAAGCAATCTCTGCCTCAGCTACTTGATGCTGTCTGTTTTCTCTTCACTGGAGATGATACCTGGCACACACAGCACTGAGGACGCGAGGTTTATTTCCATTCACACTTTCAGTCCAGGGCTGGAAGGCTTCAAGGCAGAAGCAGCATGGCAGAAGGGTCTGGCGGAGGAGAGCTGCTTACATAACAGTGGACAGGAAGTGGGGGGGGCCGGGCAGGAGACAGACTCCTCCAGGCCCTGTGCAGGTGACCTCTCTTCCAACCAAGTCCTGCCTCCTCTCAGTACATCCAGCTGTGGGCTTTCTGGTAGATGAATCCACTGATGAGCACAGAGCCTCTACCATCCAGTCATTTACAAAAGCCCCGCCTCTGGGTACATGAGACTTTCGGGGGGCATTTTAGATCTAAACTAGAACACCACTGCTGTAACACAAAGGCAGCTAGACGTGATGTAGGCAGTTGAGTGAGGTTGTATTGCCATAGAATTTATTTAAAATTTATTCATTAACAGCACCGATTTCTTATATGTTTACTTTAATATTCCATCTTATTATTTCAGTGGCCTAAAGTGCAAGGCTTCTGGTGATGACAATGACAAGAGGGGGTACACTGGCTGCAGAGGTAGACATCAGTGGTTAAGGCTTAGTATCTAAGGTTTCTTTATAATAACACTTATTCACTGCCTTTTAATAGCTTATTTTGTCCCTGGACATTTCTGCACCATTAGCAATGCACCATGTTAAGCTTAGGAAGTAGTGAGAAATACATATTCTTTGACAAAATGCAGGAGAGAAATTATGGAAAGGGAAAGGAGGAAAGAACCTGCACCTCAGGACAGCCTCGGTCTCAGGCGATCATGTTAACAAATGATATGCATGGAAGGCGGGCAGGAACTGTACTGGTTCTGCCCAGGTTTTGGCATTCTTTTACCCACTGGCAAGTCTAGTGATTTCAGGATTGCATTTGTTTGGATTTCTGAAGAACTAAGCAACTTCCTTTCTCTTTGCCCACCAGTTCACCGAGTTAGCCCTCACGCTGTACCTTCCCTCGGAGCACTTCTCCGTGGTGTTTATTTGTGCTGAGCCTTGCACGTTGTCACCTCATCGGTTGTGTATCTATGGAAGCTACAGCTGCTTTTCATCCTGTCAACCCACGGGGGAAGCCCAGTGCTGACAAGCATATCCACAGTGCTGTACTTACCTATAATTTTATGCAATTTTGGTGAATTTTTGGGAAGATTTAAGAAGTCACAAGGAAGGGCTATACCAAACACTTTCATCTATTAAACTATTTATGCCCATTTCCTGAGTTAAAATGAGTGATGGTTACTACAGAACATTGTTGTAAACTTAAGTAATAATTTCACTATTACTCAAGTTCTCACTTCTACCTTCTCTCCTCAGTCTTATTCCTTCAAGGTTGCAGTTCTGGGTACTGCACTTTTTTTTTTTTTCTCTTCAGCAGGGCTTTAGGGAAACTTGGGGATGGGGCACACACATGCACCACAGGAACTCAAGTCCTCAAAACTGTGTCTCTGAGAAGAACTCAGACCTGCCCCTGGGAGGACAGCCCCGAGCAGTGCTGGCTGCCATGTGAGTCTCCCGTGTGAGTCTCCCAGGCCTGGTGTTGATGTCTACTTCTGTCTGTGCTGTGGGTTGGTCCTGGGAAGTTGACCTGCTGATGATAGCTTTCTTCTACCCCAGGTTCAGCAGTGAGGGAAGTGTTGCTCTTGGAGATACACAGAGGAAGGGCTGAACTGTGTTTACTGACTAAGAAGCGATCGTACCTGATCTCAGGGCAGATGTTTGGTACAAAGGGTCACTGGATGAATGTTTCCTGGGTAAAACACCAAAGCATTTAGGCTACCTTCTTTCTTATCTTATTTCTTTCTCAAAATTAATGAGAGGCTATGGATTCTCTTAAAATAGGACTCATAACTAGATTATTCTTTCCAACATGAAGGAGGATAGTGTAGTGGGAGAGGAGCAGGGCTCTTGCCACAGTCCCCTGGTTCTCGATCGCACTATGTCTACTCTGGACCTCAGTGTTCCCATCCTCAGTGTGAGGGTAGCTATGATGCCCATCTCCCTGGGCGTTGTGAGAATGCATGAGATTGTGCATGTTCAGCAGAATGCCTGGCACGCAGACAGTGGTCTACAACTGCAGATACTATTTATTTCTTTAAATTTTTATTTATTTGATACAAGGTCTTGCTACACAGCTCAGACTCATAGTGATTCTCCTGTCTTGGCCTTCCCAGCACTGGGATTACAGGTGTGCATCCCATGCTCAGTTTCAGTGGTCAGCATGGCAAGCCTGGGGTTCTTGGACTGGTATGGCATTCAGTACTGGGGATCCAACTTTTATCCTTGCACTTGCCAGGCATGCACTTAGACCACCAAGCTGTCACCCTAGCCCTAACTAGTGTTATTCATCTAGTCAATATTTCTTTCTTTTTTTCTTTTCTTTCTTTTTTTTTTTGCTTTAAGCAATTTATTTAACTGAAATGGACTTCCATTTGTTTCTGAAGTGACTTTCATTTATTTTGATACATCTTTTCCCCATGATGATTTATAGGATCTTCAAGCCAATATAAATATTTGAATGCTTGGGTATACACCTGCGTAATACCTCAGTAATATCTTTCACCAAGAAAAACACTGAAGAATAAAGATTAGACACAGTTACTAGGTACAGTGAACATCTGCTGCAAATATTTCTGAGGTAAGAAGGCGCCACATACCTGTTCAATTAAGAAAACCACCCTTACAACACAGGATGATTTTACTTTTTTATTTTATTTTTGCAGAGCTAGGGATTGAAATCAGGCCCCTGTGCTTGCCAGGGAAGTGCTTATTCTGTTTAGTCATCTCCCCGGCCCCCTGATTTTATTTTTATGTTGGACCTAGAACACTTAAGCTGCCAATTAGGTACTCAATGGCAGAGCCACACCCCCAGAATCCTTAGGGAATAGTTTCCAACAACTCAGGCTCCTCCCCTTTGGTCCTCACAAAGTGTGCTTCTCTGGGAGGGGCAGGCTGGTGCTTCAGCTGAACCCAAGTACCTTTCTCTTTGGTTTCCTTCTTTTTTTGATCATTTTCCTTGACATGTTTCAGCAAGCTATCATGACTTTTTTAGTGTTTAATATGCTCAGTGCACACATTAATCCTCTTGGCAAGTATCTTGCTCTTAACTTGCTTGTTTACAACAATGCCAACAGTCTAATGTTGTAGACTCTTCCCTTTCTGCCATGGTAATATTTGTGAGGCTTTCCTTTTTGCACAGTACCCATTTCCTTGATATCTGCAATATCATCCTTTTTCTAGATTCTCATGTATGTGGCCAAAGGAATAATCCCATGTTTTCTAAAAGGCTAGAAAATATATGCTGGGTGCCCCTCCTCTTGCCCTTTGTGTTAAGTCATTTTGGCAAATTATTGGAAGATGGCGTTTTAGGCAGAAAGGAAAGAAGTCAATATTTCTGAGCTGAGTACCACTGTATCTCTTCAACTGGGCAGGGAAATGGGAATTATGGAGGTGGATACATGGTACCCAGACAATAAGGCATTCAAGGCTTATTGTGGGAGGCCAAGAAGATTCCAGGGAGAAACCCTGGGCAAAGGCTGTGCATCGTTGCTCACCAGGAGGGAGCAGAAGGGAATTCTCAATTAGATGTTAAGAGTCTAGAATTAACGAAAGAAACTGAAGTTTTCCTCTGAATTGCTTACATTTACAGAAGTGTTTCATATGGCAGATGATGACCTACAAATTATATCCATTTTTAAAAAGTATGATGAAGTCCTAGTGAGTAATAGAAGATAAAAGAATCATCGCTTCCAAAACACTGACTTTGGAGCTGCCAATAAAGTAGGATTTTCACAGCTACCAGGGGAAGAGGAGAGACTCAAACATTAAAAAGCTGTTAGGGAACTTTTTTTTTCTTCTAATGGAAATGGTGTATATTCCAGTGTGAACAAATAAATGTTTTGGTAAAAATCGAAGGTAACAGAAACATTAACTGCCTGGGGGAGTTGGAGAATGCTTCTCAGGGAAGATTGTATTTGAACTAGGTATTGATTGTGTTTCAACTGGGTTTGGAATCGAGACTTGGAACATGTCAGATGGGAAGGGACACTGAGGAAAAGGTACAATATTACTGGGTCCCTGGATCATGGAAAACTGAGATGTCTTGAGGGAATGTCACATCCTAGCTCAGTTTGACTCAGGGTGTGATTGTGGCAGCAAGCGCTTAGTGATGTTTGGAAATAGGAGGTGGAAGACAGTCCATGGGAAGTCTTGGTGCAGTCTTTTTTATTTTCCATAATTTTACTGAAGAACAAATAGCAGTGAGACAATTTCAAATCAAATCAGTAGAACAGATTCAATGATTATTACATTACATATTGCTTTCATAGTGGTCTTTTATTGTGCAAAGTGCAGACATGATATTCTATTTACTAGCACTATTAGAGCAGATCCCTCTATTCAATGAATTAAGAGAATGTAGCTGTATACCTATAGTTTTTAAAGCTGAATTATAGTACAGTTTCAATAATTAATACTTTTTACATTGTTATCTTCCTAGTGGTTACCCCTAGTACAAGAAGCAGAAAGGATATTTTATCCATACGCTTCATTAGTGCAAATATTTCTTCTCGTAGAATTACATGAAAGTAGCTGCATATTTATCCTAACTGTACTGTTTATACAAACACAGAATGGCTCTTTCTTTTTATGCCCTTTATTTTGTTTAGTCCTGTCAGAGATGGGCATGCTACTGTCTTTCAATTATTGTAGGTGCTTGAAATCAGTGAAACAACAGTCCAGCATTCCACAGTAGTAGTGGGTTATCTGAAGAAGTTGTTGACTAGAGCCATTTACAGTTCAGCATATTATTATGGCTTTAAGATTCTAATGTAATCTGAGAGCACAGAAGGGATTGTAAGAAAGAGAGCCTCTGCATTAGTCACTTTCCTGTTGCTGGCATAAAATGCCTGATATCTCCAACTTAAAGGAAGAAAAGGCTGTTTTGGCTCATGGCCTCAGTGGGTTCTGTCCATGGTCAGCTGGCTCCGGCATACAACCAGTGTGGTGAAATGGCCTCGTGGAGGAAGGCCTCCCACCCCACAGCAGCGGGGCAACTGGAGGAGAAGGGAGGGGCTGGGGCAAGAGTGCATCCCTCCAAGTCCCACCCCGAGCAGCGTGAGCAGCGTGCGTCCGTCCGCAGCGTCCTCCAACTAGGCCCAATTTCCAAACCTCAGACTTTTGGGCGAGATTTTGAAACAGTTGCAATCTGGAAACATTTCTGCGATCAGTGACCGATCCAAAACTACAAAGTGGGAGGAGGCAGTTGAAAGAGTCAAGGAAAGGGATGTCCAGACCCAGAGAAGGGCAGGTGCTGCCGAGACTGGGAGATTCCTGGGTCTGACACTGCCGGAGTCAACAGGATGACACAGTGCTGTCTTGGGGTGGTGTGTCTTCCTACAGTGTGCCTCAGTTTTCCCAGGGAATGGTAGGCTTTATCTGCGCTGACAAAGGTTCACTAGAACAGGGAGCCCTTTTCTCCTCACTTTGCAAGTGAAGAAAAAGTTCCCAAGGTAAATTTTCTTGGTCAAGGTCACCAAGAAGCTGATGGTGGTGGAAACTAGCACACGTCTAGAATTAAGAGGTCTGAGGCCCTCCCTAGTGCCGCTTGGTGTGTGTCCATTGCATACTCCACAATTCCTTCTTTCTTCATCTTCCAGAAAGACACAGATGGAAATTATAACTTTGGATCCCTCACTCCCCTATCTCTCCCAGTCTTTCCTCGCTGCTTTTATTCAGTTCTTAGCTCTTACCTCTAGCTCCATGCATTGTGCCAATAGTGTCCCTGTACCTGTGGACTCAATGGGACCTGCTTTTTCTCAGAGCTCTCAGAGAGCCAGTGTCTTCCTTTGAGTACTTTCCCTGTTACTCTCATGGTGCTGTTGACTTTTCTTTCTATAACTGTCTACTTTCTTGAAAGCAAAGCTATATGGGAGCATTTTATTAATAATCTGCTCTAACAATAATTACAGGTGGAAGGTTTGAAAGATATCTCCACTCCACTGCACCTAGAGGAGCTTTTCCTCTTTCACATTTCGTTTCTCTTATATGAATCTCAGGAGCGGAGTGAGACCTTTGCTCTGTTGCTGCTGCTTGGTCCCCCGGGCTCCGCCCTCTCCACGCTGCTCAGCTGGCTTCTTGCAGACTCTTCATCTATGAGTAGCTCCACTCTTGTGCCCTTTTGCAGCTTCTCTCAGAGGCTCTGCTGATTAAGCCATCAGATGTCACAGGGATCGACAGAGAGTCCTCCATGGAGCTTCTGCCGATGAGAAGGTGAAGCCAGCATGTGTGAAAGGGCCCTCTAGGGTGCTGGGCTTGCATGCAGGGGGGCACACCTTGGTTTCTGCTCTGGTCTTGGCTTGCTTTCCTACTGTTCTGTCCTGATTTCTGTATCTACAAATAAATTTTGAATTTAAGCACAACAGGATTCCAGATCAATCTTAAGAAGTTGAAGGCATAGTTTCTGATTCACATCCTGGCTTAGATGAGTTTAGAATACAAATTAAAAGGTAGAGTAAGCTCACCTTATGCAAGAACCCACAGAGGGCCAGAAACTGAACACATGCATGACAGATAGACACCATCAGAGGTAGGCAGACTCCAGAATCAGGAGGCCTGACCTTATTTTCCCCTGGGGCAATATGTAAGGTCTTACTGCTGTTTCATTAAAATATATTGTAATCTGTTATCAAACTTGGAAGATCCAACTTTCTCATATCTCTCTCCACAATTTACTATAGACATTTGCTTTAGAAAAGAAGTTCTGAAGAAAGAAACTTATTTGTCTTTGTTAAATTTTCCAGCTATGAGTGGTGGCACATATATATAATTTCAGAACTTTGAGACACTGAGGCAGGAGGATTGCAAATTTGAGCCAAGCCTGGGAACTTAGTGATTTAGTGAGAATTTGACTCAAAATATTAAAAAAAATTACCCTCAAACCTGCCCGGAGATTTTGACCATGTTCTCTGCTCTTGAAATGACTTAATTTCTTGCCTTTATATTGCCTTTCTATTATGAGAGTCTGTGTTTAAATCTCCCCTTTTTGTCACAGAATTAACCATATTGTACCAGGGCTCATCCTGAATGCCAGGCCATCTCCAAATGAGATCGTGTTCTGCAGCATGGGGATTAGGAGTTCCGCACGGGACATTTGAGGCATCACAGTTCGGCCTTTGACACTAACCAAGGCTTCTTCCTCACCGAGGATGGGCAGGATCTTCCAAGGGGGAGAAGTGCAGGGGGGGATATTGGGCAGCACATGTGGCTTGTGTCCTGGTGCCCAGGGCTCATGCTCCAAATGCACGGGAGCACGTTCATGTGTGCATCCTGCATCCTCTGCCCATTGCCAATACACAGATTCATGCATGTGCGCACACACACACACACACACACACACACACACACACACACACACACACACATTGTGTGGAAAACACAGCCAGGCTTGGTTTCTTCATTATAGTACCTTCCAGCAAATAACTGATGCACGGCACCTCTACTCTGAATGTTCAATTTGTAGTTGGTGTCTGTAGCTATTTTCACAGTGATTACAGATTCCAGAGGTAATTTCTGCCTTTATACCAATCAATATGGGGTTGGCATGCCCAAAGCACTTTTAGGTCTTCTGCACCATTTTTATTCCTTCTGACAATCTTACGAATGAAGCAAAGTAGGGATTATTGATCCCATTTTATTGGTGAAGATGCAGGGGTTGAGAGACGTAAAGTTTTCTCTCTCTGCGTTTAACCCCGACTCCAGATACCTGTCCCTGCAGATTCCCTCTGTACTGCTGTACCTGAAGCCTTGCCTCTCATGACTGCGTCTGCCCATGGGGTCTGCCTTTCCTCAACTCAAGCCTCTGTCTTCTCTTCCTCACTCTGCCTGTGGCCACAGTGTGCACGAGGCCTGCATCTCTTCCTCTTGAAACACAGCCCATGTGGGCATCACTGCAGCAGGACTTGTCCCTGGGATCGCCCTGGAGCTTCACTTTAGCTCCTGAAGCTTTGATGCAGTAGAAGATGAGAAACTGGACTGAGCCACAGTTGAGACATCAGCAATGCACTTCTGGGACCAGTGTCAGTCATCAGTCACCCCAACAAATAGTGCCAGCCTCCATGGCCATCTGAGCCAACAGGGGTGCTTGGAGCTGCTGCTGAGCCGCTTGCTTTGTGCAAGTTCTTTCAGTCTTCTTTGTTTAAAGAGATGATGTGGATTCTGCTCTGTGTACTGGTGACCCATCCATCCTTCAGGATGGAATCTGATGCCTTCACACTGAGCTCTGCCCTAGGTCTTTTGAAACGTTATAAGCTACTATGCTGCCCAGGCTGGGCTCCGACTGTTGATCTTCCTGTCTCAGCCTCTCAGAGTGGTTGGAGACAGGTGCGTGCTGTCTGATCCGTCTAAACACCTGCTCTCGGTTATGCTTCTCTCCAGTCTGCTCTTCTCCTCTGTCAGATTCATCCCTCTGCTCCAGCCTCCCTGCTTCTGGGCCTGCTCATCCCAGTTTTGTGTCCTCACCAAACCCATTGCAGCTGAGTGGAGAAATCCTGCCTGTCCTCTGCTTTGGCTGAATCTGGCTGCCTCAGCCCCTCCAGGGCCAGTCGCTCACCGAGCTGCTCCTTCTTGCTCTGCGGAACTTTCATGCTGTTTTCTATCCAGGCATCTTCTGTTGCGCCCTCTCACCTGCCCCCGCCTTCTGGAGACCTCTGCCTTCCTGCGCTGGCAATGTCAGCTCTGGTAGTCACCTGCTGTGATGTCCATCTCCCACACTGACTGCATGGTGGCCCAATCCTGCTGTTCCTGAGTGGAGACTCATCGCTTTCACTAGAGCAGGACTTTGCAGAAATCACTGGAGTTGGTGAACTCTCCCTTACGGTCTGTACTGGTGCTGGGAATTTCTGACCTTGAAAGTGCTCAATACTGAGATTATCTTAAAACAGCCAGGCCATTTTTCTGCTCAGAAGTGTGTTGCTCTGCTGGTGCACCACTGAGGCAGTGTGGTGTGAAGAACATAGCCCACCTGGCAGCTGAATGAAGTGCCTTCTTCTCTGAGTTCTCAGAGCACTGTCCACCACCATCTTCCTTTAGAGCAATTGCCCCATAGCCTCTGCTCTCTGGTTTGCACTCCTCTGATCAGTCCCCAAGTGTTAAAAAAAGTTTCCACAATTCAATTTCTGAAGAGCCCAGGGTGGGGTGGGGAACAAGAAAGTGTCTTTGCTTTCCCCACACCTGCTGCCTGAGAAAGGACAGAGATCTATGGAGTGCGGGCTGAATCTCTCTCCTGGCATCACACCACTATGTCTGCAGGGAACCCTGAGGACTGACGTTGCTGAAGCAGGGCTTTGCATGGGAGGCTTGGAGGAGCTGCTGTCCAGGGTGCTACACTCAGAGCCCTGGTCCTCCAGGTTGGACCTCGGAGGCCACCCAGGCTGAGCTCAGTGTGCTAGCCACAGAGAAACATAGAGAAGAGAGAGAAGAGACCTAGCTCTTCAGACCAGCGAGTGAAAGGACCAAACCGGCATTCCACCTCCATGAAGTGGGGGCAGTTTTCTTCTAAGTGGATTTCAGAGACATCTGGAATACGTGCTGTGATCAGAACATATGGTAAAGGCAGAAATGAAAGAAAACTATTACAGTAAGAGACATTGCCATGAACTGCCATCTTCAAAATCCCCCCTCACTTTAAGCAAATCTAGCCATGCCACTTTCTGAAGCAGCTCTGGAGTCCTCTTTCCCTAGTGTTTTTAAGAGGTATGATTAAAAAAAATATGGTGAATGCTGCTGCCTGTTGCTCCCTAGGGTAGAAGTGGGCATGACGGGGTGTCCACATCTGCCTTGTCTACCAGCTTTCCCCAAAGTTAAAATGATCACACAAGGGAAAAATTCTGGTTCCATTAAGAATATTGAGGCAGCCAGGAAAGAGCAGCTAAAGACCCTCTGGAAAGAGGACTCCAGAGCTGCTGCAGACAGTGACGAGGCTGATAGGCTGAGTGAGTGCAAGTGAGAAGAGGATTTTGAGAGGATTCATGGCACTATGTCTTCTACTGTAATGCATTTAAAAATGTTTAAGCACGCACCACATTTCTCAGTCACACTTTATTGGTGAGGACCAGAGGAAGAGAATCTTAAAAAAAGGGCCACGATTCTGCTGTTAAACTGTTTGGACTCAAAAGCAGCCCTGGAGGGACCTGTGTGCACATGCTGTCCACCTGTGCTGAGGTCGAAAGCCTAATGAGGTGACTGCCTGTATTCTCTGAGCGCAAACAATAACCACCTCAGTGGGGGTTTTTAAAGTAGAATGAGGTAGAAATGTCAAGCCCTGCTAGAGCATTTAGCTTAGAGGAAGTGCAAAATAGAAGGAAGTGTTCTTCATGATGCTGACATTATGCTCATCTATTAAACAAAGAAACATGAAATTTCTGGAGAAACACAGTGCTGTAGGCTGAAAGGTCAAGATGCTTTGTGCTTGGCTCATGGAAGCTGTTGAATATGAGACACCTGGGTCCTCGAGCTGAGAGCAAGCCCAGGCTGGTTTTCTGCATGAGAAGTGGGCACAGGAAGTGATCCACCATGGGGTTCACCCAGCTAATAAATGGCCCTAGAGACTGGGGCCATGATGGGTAGAGGTCACGAGCAAGTTCTGTAGTTGGCTTTAACCAAGAGGCAGATGGAGAATGTGTTAGCCCCTGCCAATTCTGGGTCACTCTCTTCTTTATCTGTCGTGATTGAGGCCAAACTAAACTCGTTTTTGTATCTGCCGGCTGTTATGGTTCATATCTAGATGTCCTAGGAGAACCATATGCACTTATAAGCAGGCTTTGGAAGGCACCTGGAAGATGGAGCTTTGGAGGCACCTTGCTGCTAGAAGGCATGGTCTGGTGGAAGGGGCAGTCCTGGGGTGAGGTCCAAGAGCTTTCATCGCCTCCCTAGCCCCTCCTGTTTGCCCACTTCCTGTGTCCCTTGCCCTGAGCTGCTGTCTTCCTCCAGATGCGTCTGCCCTGCCACTCTGCCTTGAAGCCAGCAATTATTGAGTGAAAAGTGAGACAGAATAAACCTGTCCACCTTTAAACTGCTGGTGGTGGGGTCATGCCTCAGCTACAAGAAGATGCCTGAAGCACCTCCTGGCTGTGCTTCTCTGTACTGGGTAACCTGAAGGATAGAACTTGAACTCATTGAAGTATATAAAATTGTTCACATCTAAGCCTGAGATACATTTGAAATCAAGATACTGACTTTGTAGAACAATGATGAGGTATTTATTTATTTACTTTCAAAATTTAATTTTGTAGTACTGGAGATTGAACTCAGGGCCTTTGCACTGAGCTATATCCTCAGTTATTTATTAAGTTAATTTAGTTTTTGTAGTGAAAAAATACATATCTGTATATACAAATTAAGTTAGGATAGATACACAGCTACTTTTTCTTAGTTCAATGAGAAGAAATGATTTTACTAATAGTGTTTGGACAGGATATCATGTCTGCGTCTTGTACTATGGATAACCACGATGAAGACTGGCTCAACCAAATTCATTCTGTAAAATTTATGTAAATTCCATTTCAAGATGCGAGGCGCCGTCTTGCTGTTCTGTATGCACCGGGCATGTGCAGCTCCCCTTTCCCCCTTACACTGTTCCTGAGTTGACCCCTGTTAGTGCCTGTTGTAAAACCCCCTACTCTAATGATGTCCGGTTCAAACTGAGTTCAAGAAACTTGCTTTACCTTACCTTAAAAGAACAAAATGTGAACTGTATTATTTTACCTCTTCTACGTCAGCTTGTGGTCTTCAAGCTTAAATATCCTTCGCCCTGTAACTCGAGACACCCCTTTGTTCTCAGACTAGGGTGACTGCCACTGGGTACCAGCTAAAATAAAGTGCTTCCTTTTTTTCTTTTTGGACTTGTCTCATTGCCATTCGATTTTTGAGCTCCAACAGTTGTCATTCGATTTTTGAGTTACAACAAAGACAACAGTATGCAGTGTATTAATTATTTAAACTGTCCTACTGATTGGTTTTGAAACTGTCTCATTGCTATTTCTTTCTCAATAAAATTAATTTAAAAATAATAATTTAATTTCTGAGGCAAGGTCTCACTAACTTGCCCAGCCTAGCTGAAGCATTCCTTTAGGGATCATCGTGAAAACAGGATGAGAACACTAATCACAGATAAATAGCTTTTCTTCCTCTGGGCCCTTAGGACTTCATGCAAAAGGAGGAGAAACAAAGCCATAAAATTCTCTGTGCTTAGCAAAGTTAATGACGGGAGAAGGCACTGTGTGGGCTTTCGTTCACTGAGAGAGTGATTCGAGGAGCGAGGAGTTCTTGTCTTCCTTTCTTTCTCAAGTGGGAAACCCAGACTACACCAGAGTTCTGCCTGGGGCCTGCGCGATCCTGGCCCCTCCCCCACCCGCCCTCGGAGTGGTGCGCTGCTGTGTGGCCTGCAGCGAGCTCTTTGCAGCCCTTGCTCTTAGCACCTCTGTGCTCTTGACGGTGCCTCCCACTGTGCCGTTGCTGTTTCCTGTCTCCCGGAGCAGGAACTCACAGTGCGCCCCCTTCCCCAGGGCTGGGCTCACGCCCTGACCAGTCGGGAGCTGGGACTTCCCAGGAAGCACTTTACTGGTTTTGTGAATGGTACACTGGGAAGAATGGCTCTGTGCATGGAGCTGGGGTGAGGAAGAGGATGCTACGAGAGAAGCTCCGCGGGCTTTGTGAAATTCTATGGGGGCTTAGGACCCTCTGAGTTCTTGGTGCGTGAGGGATAATCCATTCACTTGGTTCTTGGGTAGCAGGTGCCTTAGAGGTGCCACGGTTTGTGGCGAGATTTGAGTGGAAGGTGTTTACTCCTTTTCTGGGGAACTTTTAATAAACCAGAGTGCTTTATCAAACTGTAGTTTGGAAATAATTAACTTTAAAGCTATTTTTGTAGTATTTGAATAGAAAAAAAAGGGAATACTACTGGATGCAGAAAAGGTAAATTCCTGAGAATCTGAAAAGAGCATTTCAGTTGTGACTGATATTTGTGAGCTCAGGCAAAATCACCTCTTTTTATACAAGACTCCGTTTCTGTAGATATTAAATAGGCAAGGGCATTATTAATTCATTAATAATTCTATAAACATGTCCTGCACATTCACTGTGGGTTAAGAACTGTGCTATATACTCCTGGAGGGATTGATACATTTGTAAGTCCAGATTACCCTGCATAATTTCTTCTAATATTAGATTTTCTGATCTATGAATTTTCTAGGTTGGCATTGTAATGGAATTATATAGCTGTTTAAGGAACTGTACTCAAAATCAAATTTTATAACAGACACACTTGTATTTGCCACTAAAGAATGCATGTCTCTCGCTGCAGAGATAAAGTTAGGCTCCAACATGGAAATATACATAAAGTTGCTAAGAAACTGTTGTTCGTGGCCCCATGGCTCTGCTCATGCATGAAATTGAGGGGCCTTTAATGCAGGTGCTATAAATCCTGCTCGGAGTGTGTCCGGTGGCCCTGCTCTCTGAAGATTTAGCGGGTCGCCCAGTCTCTGGTTAGAAATATGACTAGAAGCTGTGCTTTCTGGTGGTTCATCTGATCACGTATGCATGTGCTTCCCGGCTTGGAGGGCAACAGGCTGGTGTGCATGCGAATAACCTCATTCTAAGAACAAGTGAAAGGGAATGTGTTGTTCAGGATCAGGCCGTGGTAAAGCCTTCATGCAGACTTAGGGCTGCCTTTGCAGGAAGGAGGCAGCAAACCTGCTGAGAGGTGATGGCTGCTGTGACAAGAGGAGAAACTGGTATCTCCACCACCTCTGGGGCTTGGGACCCATAGCACATGGCCACATCTGTGAGCATCTCAGCACCCACGGCAACTACTTCCCCTTTGATCCTGTGTGTGGCCCAGGCTTTTTTTTTTTTTTTT